>JAPPVO010005086.1:0-23668 GCA_030407325.1 Camellia japonica | reverse complement strand
AGAGGGGAATAGGGAATGGAGAGAGAAAGAGGGTCGATCGCCGCCGTCGCCGCCTCCGCCTCGCCTCCGATCGTCGCAGTCCGGCCTCCGATCTCTAATCTCCGCCTCCGATCTGTGTATGAGGATGATGTGTTACAGTTTTTTTTTTTTTTTTTTTTTTAGATTTTTAGATTTTTTTTTTTTTTTTTGTTGATCTCTATGGATGATGATGTGTTTGGTTAATGATGATTATTCTCTCTCCCTCTGCTATGTTGATGAAGATGTGTTGGGTGATTGATGATGATGATTCTCTCTCTCTCTGCTACTCTCATCTTCTCTTCTTTCTTCTTCATTTTCTTCTTCTTCTTGTTTATTTTTCTTCTTTTTTGATTTTTCTTCTTCTGCCAGTTATTGAAAAAAAACAAAAAAATCAAAACGAGGACGTCATTTTGAATTTGGGCCAAATTCGAGCTTGAAAATTTCGAGCCACGTAGCATAGTTGTTTATAAAATAATGGGGTCTTTTGAGAAGAAAAAAAAAGCTAGTTTTTAAATTTTTATCCATTTTGGGTTACATCACCTCTCACATTTTTTATTTACAAGAAGATAAAATAAATTAAAAAAGTCAAAAAATTAACTTTTTGCTAACTTTTTAAAATACCACAATATATATATACAAAGGTATTTTGGTCATCTTGTTTAAGTTTTTTTTTGGGACAAAGTATTTAAGCGTCTGATCCTTTAACCAAACAAAATTGTTGAAATTTGAACTTATGGAGCTAGTGCTTTTTTTTTTTTTTTCTTCTTCAACAATATTTGTCACTTCACAGTTTTATTTCACCTGCCTCTTATGCGTGAACAATAATAGAAAGAATCTACCATGAAGAATTGGATTAATCATGTCTTAAAAAGCAGGTCAAAAATTGATTGTTTGAGTTTTTTGAATTTTTTTTGTAAAGAGATGATGTGTGTCAGAAAAGTAAAAAAAATTGATTTTTAACCGAATTTCCAAAATATGCCTTAGCCAGTGTTTGAGAAGGGAAGGTTGGGTTATTTTAGCCAAGTGAGGATAAAATAGGCTTAATTAGCTAAGTGAGGACAAAAAGTTGTGAGGTGTTGGGCAATAATCAAGGGCAACGTAAATTTATAAAATTACCCCACATGAATTATGGACAACGCCTCAGCACATGAAAAGTAAAAAAAAAAAATCTTTTCCCAAGAAAGTCCTTTTCCCAGGAAAAAACAAAGAAAGTTGAAAAAAAAAAATTAAAAACTTTTTCTTGTTTTTTGTAAAATATTTTATAAAAATAAATTCAAACTCTATTTATAAAAATATTTTTAAATATTTTAATTTTTTTGTTATGTATTTGGTTATGATTTGAATGTAGAGTTGTGAAAGTAGTATGGAGTTTCGAGTTATGTGTTTGGTTATGAGTTGTAAAAATAATTTATTAATTGAGTTTTATTTTATGTGTTGGTTACAATTTGAGTGTAGAGTTGTTTTCAAATTGAAAATATAAACATTTTAAATTATTTAAATTTTTTGAATATTTAAATTATTTAAATTTTTTTGTTAAAATTATTTTTTGAATATTTAAATTATTTAAATTTTTTGAATATTTATTCTAAATTTTTGCCAAGGTAAATTTTTTAGATTATTTACATTATTTAAATATTTAAAATAAAATTAAAATTAAATAAAATTAAAATTAAAATTAAAAATAAAAATTAATTAAGTTTTGTTTTATGTGTTTGGTTACGATTTGAGTGTAGAGTTGTTTTCAAATTGAAAATATTAACATTTTAAATTTTTACGATTTAAATTTTTTGAATATTTATTTTAATTTTTTGCTTATTAAATTTTGTAGATTATTTACATTATTTAAATATTTAAAATAAAATTAAAATTAAAATTAAATATTTAAAATTAAATTTAAATTAAATTATTTAAAATAGGCAGGACAATAAAATAAAACCTCACTTTTTATCATTTCAGAGAAAATGAAAAAAAAATTAAAACAACAATAAAATAAAAAAACACATGAAAAAACCATTTGCAAAAAAAAAAAAAAAAAAACTTAAAATACATAAATTATTTAAAAAAAATACGCCTCATTCAAAAATATTTAAAAAATTACAAAAACGTAAATTCAAAAAAAAAAAAGAACGACAAAAATAAGCCTCATCCAAAAAGAAAAAAAAATAGAAATTACCATTTGCCATGTAATTTATAAATAAATAAAACACATGAAAACCCATTTTTGAAATAAAACACATCAAAAATATATAAAAAAAAAACATAAAAACATAAATTACCATTCGCCACGTAATTTACAAATAAATGAAACACATAAATAAAAAAAATGTTATTGTATACCAATAAAAATAAACAAGGCAAAAAACGTAAATTAAAAAACAAGAACTAATTAATGTATAAAAAAATAAAAATGACAAAAACATAAATTTAAAAAAAATAAAAAATAAAGCAAAATACGGCAAATCCAAACCCAAAATAAAAAAATAAAAAAATAAAAATTTTACGAAAATA
This sequence comes from Camellia japonica, assembly GCA_030407325.1. Classification (NCBI taxonomy): domain Eukaryota; kingdom Viridiplantae; phylum Streptophyta; class Magnoliopsida; order Ericales; family Theaceae; genus Camellia; species Camellia japonica. Next base: position 21,142 of record JAPPVO010005086.1, on the reverse strand, counting down.
CGCCAAAATAAAACCCAAAATAAAAAAATAAAAAATTTAAACAAAATACGCCAAATCCAAACCCAAAATCAAAAAAAAAAAAGTTAGCAAAAAAAAGCCAAATCCAAACCGAAAATAAGAAAAAAAAAAAAAAAAAAAAACAACAACAAGGGCACTTTGGTAAATGAACAGGAAGACACCTCGCCAAAAAGCCAAAAAGTCAAAAAAGTCAAAAAAATCCTTCCCAAATCAGGCTTTTTAGCCCCAGGCTAAAATAGTCAAAAAAACCAAAAAGTCAAAAAGCTAACCCACTTCCCAAACGGAGGCTTAATATGACTTATGAAAAAAACAAAATTATTACTACAAGGGGTCATTCTAATTGGTAAAGGGGTTTGCTCCTCTCATTATTAATCCGGGTGTGAATCTCCTACTACTCAAGTGGAAGTCGATGATTTAGGTGGATCGGCTGGCTGCTCCTAGTTTGATTTGTAAGGATGAATCCTAAGAGTCTTGCTTTGGAGTATTCTGGACATAAAAAAAAAAAAAAAAAAAAACAACAACAAGGGCACTTTGGTAAATGAACAGGAAGACACCTCGCCAAAAAGCCAAAAAGTCAAAAAAGTCAAAAAAATCCTTCCCAAATCAGGCTTTTTAGCCCCAGGCTAAAATAGTCAAAAAAACCAAAAAGTCAAAAAGCTAACCCACTTCCCAAACGGAGGCTTAATATGACTTATGAAAAAACAAAATTATTACTACAAGGGGTCATTCTAATTGGTAAAGGGGTTTGCTCCTCTCATTATTAATCCGGGTGTGAATCTCCTACTACTCAAGTGGAAGTTCGATGATTTAGGTGGATCGGCTGGCTGCTCCTAGTTTGATTTGTAAGGATGAATCCTAAGAGTCTTGCTTTGGGAGTATTCTGGACATCAAAAAAAAAAAAAAAAAAAAAACTTATTCTAAAGTTAATTTTCTCATCTACAATAAAATAATATCTAGTTGCTATTTGAGGCTAATAAACCTCAGAAAGAATCTATTACCAACTAAAATTGCAAATATCGAGATCTTATTAGTATTATTGTGTCATGTAGCCCCACTTCCACCGCATTAAAAAAAAAAAATGGGATACAATTATTTAGATGACTACTTATCAAAAGTTTATTAAATTTGGGATCCATGAATCCATTTGAATCTTCTCCTTCTATTTCTTCTCTTTATTTATTTATTTATTTTAATTTCTACTTTTTATAAATTTAATTTTAATTAAAAAAATTGTTAGGCTTCGAATCACCAACGTAATCACGCATAATCTCCTTCGCGAGCTGATTAGGGATGGCTTAAAGGTTTTTATTAAGAGAAAATAATAAATATTTCTGTCAATTCAACTTTCAAGGTTTTATTTCACATGCTTGTTATGCCTATACAAACAACAAATGACAAACATGAAAATAATATGAAAAATTTGAAACCATATAATTTAATTTTTGTTGGGTTATTTTACTTTTATGCTTTAAGCTCCTTTGTGTTTTTTTTTTTTTTTTTTCTATTTTAAAATGACAGTTATTGATTTAGACATCCGTCGCTATTTAAATCACATAAGCTAAAATAAGAAGAACTCTAAGAACTAATAATCAAATGAAATTGATAGTTTAGAAATGAAATTAAAAAAATAACAGTAATTTAGGAGATATAAAAGTGAAATTAAAAATCAAAATGGTTCTATAGAATTGATAAACAGTGTAACTTGTCCAACTTAATTAACGACATTATTATTATAATGAAAGGTTTGGCCCTTAGTATTTAAAACTAATCAGGGGACGCGGCCTCTCAAAGAAGCAGCAGTCAGCCAACAAAGCATCTCAGAATATTCATTATTATTCACTGAATATTAATGAATATTATTCACTAGTATATAAATATATTAATGTGAATATTCAAACAATGACTTGGCAACAGATAGGGACCTGTAATCTCTATTATTTTTAAAAGAAATGATAAAAAAATAAAGATCATGTCTCATCAGATTATGACAGCATCAATGGTCATCATAAAAATTCATTGGGTGAATCTTTCACAAGTTGAAGATTAATTATAAGCACAAAACCAGAAAGTCCAAAGTGTTGATTTTGCCACCTTGTTCTTGTTTTTCTATCAATTTAATATGTGTAACAAGAAGTAATAGGTAGTAGGTCAAGTAACATGAATCTAATCCACCATTGAAATGGATGTAGGGTGCAGATACATGCACATGTCCTAAACAATTCTTCTATTAGCACATAATTGATCACAGTTGTTTCAAATGAGTGTAAGGCTTACAAAAATGTAAAACTCACACCTCATGTAGAATAGTTATGTCCAAATTTTGTGATCATTTCTATGTTGCTACAATCAACCATTCAAGAAAGTCTAATAATAGATACTCACAATCATCACTTCATAATATAAGAAAGACCCGGTCAACGAGAAACAAAAAAAATGAAATAATCAATATTTGCTTTTAGTAGTAATTGACTCCCCGACCTCTCAATTGAGAGTGTACAGAAGTGCCAACTAAATTGGTCTCATTGGTTGGGTCTCTAATTTAAAATTTCAAAAATTTGATATTGCATTTTATATATTTGTTACAAATACGTTCATCCCCAAGGTTGAAATTATACGACTGTAAGCCAATTCAAATGGTTGGCATAGCTGAGGTTTTACATTTAAAAGATAAAAATAAAAAATCATCAATAACTTCATCCAATTTCCATCCAAAGCAAGATTGGGATGTTAAAGCATTATCCAACCTCTAAAATCCACAACTTTGTTCATAATACATGTACCAACAGAGATCTCCAGCTCAGTTAAAATGATTGAATCAGAAGAGAAAATGAAGAAATAAAGAATTTTAGCTATTTTCACTAGCCCTCAAGGGCCTCAACTTCTCCAATGAGACAACCAAAACGATTAATTTTTGTGTGCGCGCTCTATGTGTGTTGTTGTATTTGCATGGGCAACTAGGCTAAACATGATCAAGTAACACAAAGTTCCAATTCCCATGATCAGAAAACACCTACTAGTAAACTAGAAGCTAATAGACCAAGAAATAAAATTAAAAATGATATGGGTACTTGAGAGCACATAACATTTCACCGAGATTCCCAATCCTTCAGCTTCTTGCTTCCTCTGGGTTTTGCTGTATAGGTTCATTCATCCTGCCATTTTCGCATTGTAATTGGTCTGAAGAGGATCATTGTCTGTACACCTTTATTACAACAAACCTCAATTAGCAAAGGGTAAGTTCTAAATAAAATAACCGTTCCAATAGAAACCAAAGTCATAAGGGCAGAACTTAAACATAATTTGGATGTTAACACAATATAGCATTACAAATAAGCAGTGATTTTGAACCCAAATTCCAATAGATGCCATAAAATAATAATGATACAAGTTTAAAAAATCCAAATTCCAATAGTCACAAGTTCTGCACTAATAATGACACAAGCTTAAAAAAATGGTTCTCCTTTATGCCACACTCTGCCATTCTCCACCTCAAAGATAATCCTCTTAGACAATTCGTCTCACACCCTCATAATGCCTTTCCACAAGCCCACAACATAAGGCCCAATTACAATACCAGTAGACCTATCACCCTTCTCCACAAGCTCTCATTCTCCAAAGCAAAAACCTCTACAGCCACTTGCCCAACAAAGCTTCGCTAAACACCAAACTTAGGAATTCCTGAGCCTTCCCTCTGGATTGGTAAGAGTAATCTATCCCACTCCAACAAAAAGAAAGTCACTCGGCAATCTCTCCAATCTTCTAGGCATTGAGCAAGGTATAGTGAAGATGGATACCAAGTAGGCAGGCTAAAAAAGGTGCTCTTGATCAAAATCAAACTTGCCCTTTTGATAGTTACCGTCTCTTCCAAGAAGCAAGTCTTCTTTCATATCTCTCCACCCCCAATCCCAAACTACCTTAGCTTTGAACGATGACCCAAAAGGCATGTGACATGTCTAGGCAGGAGAAAGGCATGTGAAATCCAAGGAAATCTACCACATTATCCACTTCCCCCGCTCTCTTGTCATCATCTGTGTATCTACATCAGTAGTAGTATTAGCCTCCAATTCCAAATTCTTCTGAATTTTCTTCATCCTAATATTCCCATCTTCATCTGCATCATCCACTCTCATTCAGGAGCTTTACCAGGCCAATACCTTTTCAACTTTTGTTTTCCCAACTTTACCGTTTATCCCTAATGGCAATAACAGTATCACCAAAACCTACCGTTACAGACATTCTTGTGAGAGACATGCGAGCGCTGAGAAAAATGAGAGTTATCTGTTTGTAAATAGACAATTCTGTTGTTAAAAACACAAGAAGCTGAACCAATGTTCAATCCCGGCAATCAAAAAAAAAAAAAAAAGGGTTATGAAACATTAGTCTGAAACACTCATTTTAATCTATATTAGGACAGAATTATCCCTACCAAAGTAAATACTCGCAATACTATCTTCCATTAGGAGCGTGCATCAGTCGATTTGGTATGGATAGAACTATATCCATAACCAAACCAAACATGATCGGTTCAAAGTTTTTTGACCCAGGACCAACCCAATCCTTCCCTACAACCAATGCAAACCAACATGATGTAGCTCAGTTGTTCATATTTGAATTGCAGTTCCGCCACACTGAAAATAAGTGAATAATTTCTATACAAAACAGAGCCTCAAAATTCAATCTTACATCATCAGAAACCTCTCAAAAGAACATAATCAACAATAAACAAGGCTTGAATACTACAACAAAACACAACGATGAACAAAACATTATTTTAAATTTGAAGGAATAAGGAATAAACAGAGTACAAACAATTGTTTCAAATTTAGAGGAACAAAGGATTGTTTTTAATTTTAAGGAACTTAAATAGAATTTTATGTAAAATATATGAAGGTCTGTGTTTCTGGATGGTTCAGTTTGGGTATAATCTACCCAAAAACTGAACTAATCTGATCGGATTCATTATTTTTAGACCCAAAACCAAACTAATGTATTAACAAACAGAACCAACCCAACCCATAGAGGTCTGAGTTTTTTGGGTCTCTTGTTCACCCCTATCATCAATTTTATCCTCAAGTCTTTGCCACTCAGCTATTAACGCCACATTATCATGACATGATCAGTATTCCTATTTTCACTTTCAACTAAAACAATTTCATGCAAATGCAAGTGGTAACACTTCAATTAGAACTAAATACAAAGGAAAATAAAAATAAAAATAAAAATAAAAATAGAATAAAATAAAACACAACCAAATTTCTTTTTTCCCTTCTCTCCAAATTTGGCATATTAAAATTTTCCATTTCATAAACTTTGTTTGTTTGTTTTATACCAAACACATAAAATTTTCCTAAAATTAATTACTAGCTACAAAACTGAAAAATAAGAAGAACACAACACTTTGAAGTAAACAAAATAAGCTACAATAACAGAGAGAACCAACAATCCAAGGAAACACAAAATTATGAACTATATAATATAAGTGAAAAGTTAAAATGTTTGGGTCCCCAAAGGAGGACCCCCACGACCCCCTCTGATATATTGATTATTGATGTGCTTGAATTGTTTTTTCTATCTCTGACAGTGACATGAATGGTCCAGATTATTTTTGGGATTGTGGGGGTTGTGTTTTGTGGGGTCTCTATCATTATTGTTTTAAGATTTAAAGTCTCAATGTAATTTTCTCAAATTATTGAATTAAAAAATTATTAAAAATACACATGACACATTATCATTGGTTCTTCTATTTTAATATTTTAATTAAATCCTTGATTAATATGAAAAATCTTTTAAATTTATTAATTTATGAACTATTTATTTATGGTATCTATTTCATTACTATCTATATCTATATTCTATTTCTATAATTTTAAATTTTAAAAGGGAAATTTAGTCAAAACCCCTTCTATTGGACCCTTATTTGGTGAAAAGGACAGCCCAATTTATTTTTCTTCATAAACCCTCTAAGGAGAAAACACATAATTGAGTAAAGATAAAGTAAAATACCTTTTTTTTTCTTGAACAATATTGCCAGAGTAACATGTTATTGTGTACCAAAGTAATATGTTACTGTCAAACAGAGTAACATGTTACTGTCAAATAGAGTAATTGTCAAACAGAGTAACATGTTACTGTGAGATAGAGTAACATGTTATTGTGAGATAGAGTAACATGTTATTGTCAAACAGTGTAATATGTTACTATTATTGTTTACATCAATTTCAACGGTAATATTTAAAAAAAAAAAAAAAGAATTTCATAATCAACATGGATCTTATTTGATAGATCTTTATGAGAGAATTCTAAAAATATTAATTTTATTAAAAACCAACATCTATATCAAAAGTTATATTATTTTAAAGTTTAATATTTTGATAATAGTGATATTTGTTGGATTTTTTAAGAAAAACTTTTTATGTTTGTCTTTAATGCATTAAAATTTTATTATGAGGGGGTTTTGACCAAATCCCCCATTTTAAAATTACTTATATAGAAAGTCAAAAAATGAATTTTAGCCATATCTTTTTACCAAAATTTAAGTCATATCTAATTTGAAATTAGAAATTTTTTATAATAATATTTCAAATGGAATTTTATCCTTATAAAATTTGAACATATTTGTATTTTTTTGAAAAATAAAATATAAATGTGACATGAAACACGTGTGGCATAATACTATTGGCCTATCTAGTCATATCTAACTTTAATTTTTTTTTAAAAACTGTAAATAGAATTTTAAAACAAAAATTTAACCATACTCAACCCTACAACTAATTTAAAATTTAGAAAAAAAATCGAAATAAAATTTTAATAATAATTTATAAAAAGTTATAAAATTCAAGTATACATGTCCTAATCCTATTAAGAAAATATGAAATTAAAACTTAAAATTTTAAATATAAAGTTTAAATTAATAATTAATACTTCACTTCTCTTAAGCAAGTCTTAGGCTAAAAGCACAACACATATTGTAACGCGTCCAAATAAATGACATAAGATAAATCTGATAATTCCATACAATTACACTAATCTCAAATCTAGTGGGCAAGTCTCTATATTTGTATTCCAATCATGCGAGAGGTTTACAAAAGGAGTCCACATGCAATATAGATTCAGACTTCAAAAGAGTAAATCCGTATCATGTGCGACAATGAAAACAAAAGAGATAACACAACATAAATGCCCTAAAGACTACAAGTTCTAAGGCTTAAGTCCGATTACACAAAAAATGGTTATCTAAATACCTATACAATTACAGCCCTTGGCTTATCAAAACATACAACAACAAAAATATACAAAAGAGCCTCGTGCTCTCAAAACACATTCCTCGCCTTTAGCTAGGCGGAATCACCATTTCATTTCCTGCACAAATTCACTAGGGGTGAGCACAAAACCCAATAGGAAGATCTTAACAAAGTATTTATGTTTAATCAGTCTCACGATATGCATGCTATGCAATGTCATGCTCCAAAAATCCATATCTTTATTCCTTTTTAAAAATCATGTGCAATGCTCTTTGAAAAATAAAAATAAAAATACACCATCTCAGTAATTTCATAATACACAGTGGGGTGGTAAATACGACTCAGGTAATCCTTAAACTGATGTTTGCAAATAGGTTTACCGGCTCCTAACTAGAAGACACATGGTACTTACTCAGCGCGTGTTTTCGATCTTTCACTTTGGATACTCAGGCCAACTTAAACAATACCAATCTACGCTCCCTAGTCGGACTTACCAACGTATTTACCCCAAAACCTTTTCAATATCATCAATTATTTTCTCAAAACAATGAATTCATTTCCAAAACATGACCATAATAATCGGTATTCAAATCTATGTAAATGAAATTTTACAATTTCCATATTTCTCAACGTTATGTCTTCAATAATGCAATTATCAACATCTCTCAATTTAATAATTATTAACCATATCCATGTGACATATTTACCAATGCTATAAAATTTCTAATTTTTCCATGATCTAAGTATTTTCATTATACTACCTGTGTGTGTCAATTTCCGACCACACTGCCAAACAAGTACTCTGCTGGAGAACACCGACAGAATAGATTGAGCCCGAACAACCTGTCAACAAAAAGATAAGATTTCGGCGGTGGTTCGTCCACCTGGGAGCACTCCGACGATCAAGTCAATCATCTCTCAAAGATAGCAAAAGTGCTTAACTCACTATTCAGAATACAAAAAGCGTACCTTAGACCCATGGGGGTGCCTCTCTTTTATAGTCAACACAGACCTAATCCCAGTAGAAGCCTAGCTTCAATGGATTCTATCTCATTGTTAATCTTGGACTCCCAGTTAGACTGGGATAAACTCTCTAAGAGTCTTATCTTTATCCAAACTGAAGTCTTCTCCCATTCTAGGACTCTTGTCCCTTATCCACTTATCCCGGATTCCGGTATCTTCGCAGATAACCTCGGCCTCGCTGAAATTACCTTGGCATTACGACCATGACACGTGGCACCTTGGCTGGCACTCGGGTGACACCTCGGCCATGTGTCGTCATTCAAAAGTTGTGTCCCCACAACTGCCCCCTAGGTTCTATTACCTCGGCATCCTGAGGTGATGGATCCTATATCATTTCTTTCATTTAGTACGTTGGCTAAACTCGCTTTATCCTTCATTACCAAGGTCATCATTCGTTGGCTCAAATTTGACCAAGACTTATAGTCGGTTTTCATCAATGCTTTAGAACCATTAACCAAGTTTGTTCAAGTTTCTCAGCCGAGATCGTCCCTAAAGCCGAGGTCTTTGCTTCATCAAATCAAGAACTCCAAGAGTTTCTTCATGCGTATGAGCTGTCACGCCCAGTATTTCAACCGTTTTAGCGATGCGTCTTTCCTTCACTGGATCGTACTTGACATGCACCTCTAAGTCGCCTCGCATCTGCGTGCGCCGTCTGACAAGCACGTCGTCCTAGGCACATTGATTGCAATTTTGCCGCTATTACGTGGTTTTGATCAAAACCACTTGTCTCTCTCCGTCTCTTCACTTTTGCATCTTCAATTTCGTGCTAACTCTATCTCTCTACTCTCCCAAATCCGCCATTGTCTTTAAGCTCTCAAGCTCTACAACCACTTCCACTCTTTCCCTCCGGCGAAGCTTTTGCTGATCTTTTCTGATTGCTGCCATCATCTGACTTCGGCGTACTCAACATTGGCTTCACTCTTCTGGTAAGCCACTATTTCCTCTTTTATCAATCTGTGTTTTTCTTTAAAAAAACTTTACTGTATTACTTGTTGCCATTGTCATTTTGTTTACGTTCTTGATTATAAATCCGTGCGTATGATTTTAACCATGTATCTGAGCATGTTTACTTTATGATTTCGCTTTTGCCCAATCCGTTTCTTGAATACACACACTGTTCACCCATTTGTTTATTTTTGCCACTGTTCTTGGCCTCACTATTCCTGATTCTGAATCTTCGTTCTTGTTTCTGTTTTCTGTGTTTTCTTTAGATTCCTGACTTTTTTTTTTTTTGAACGTGGGAAAATCCATTAAGGAGAAGCCAAACAACACTTACAAAAAGACTCCATGCCAAAACAGATAGAGCTTACACTAATCAAAGAAAAAATGGGTAAATAAGCACACCGGTAAAGCTAAAATAGCATCAAAGATATGATCAAAACCCGATCCTAACCCGTACTGCAACGATGCAGAAGCGATCATAAGATATCAGCACTAGGGCTAGTCAGAGATACCACAAAAGCTTTCACCTCAGAGAGGGTAAGCTACCAATAAACACATACATGGAGTCCAACGAAACAAACAAACTGAAAAACAAACGGAAAAATTAAAAATAAAAGAAAGCTCAAAAAACAGAACCGAAGACGTCGATCGAGGGTGGAAGCTATCAGATCTGGTGGAGGATGGTGTTCGGCGGCGAGAGATGGCGATGGGTTGTAGATCCAGCGGCGAGAACGGCAGATCGTGCTTCGGCATGAAGGGGGAGGAGGAGGAAACTCAAAAAACCACCCTAAGGGGAAGAAACACCTCAAAAAGAGGGAGAGCTTGGGAAGACAGAGCTCCCAAAGGTTATTTTGCAGAAAAAAGAAAAGAAAAAAGGGAGGAGAGAGGAGGGAGGTGGCCGGAGAGAGGCCGGAACCCCCCTCCCCCTCTCAAGCGGCACACTCTGAAGAAAACCCTTAGAGAGAAAACTTAGAGAGAGGAGGGAGGTGGCCGCATGGATAATTACAAGTGGTCTTATTGTTCTAGATTCCTGACTTCAATTCTTGTTTCCATAGTCTTTGGTTTGGGATTTTGTAACGACCCCATCACGTATGATGATTAGCACTTGATTAATCAAGAGGATTAGAAATTAATTGCCGAGTATTATAATTAAATTTGGGTTTTATGAGTATTGTGGAATCTGACTCGTATATGATTATATTAAAGACTTATTTTGGGATTAGAAATTAAGGGTCCAAATGGCTTAAGGAAGTGAAGTTAAGAAGTTGAATCAATTTAATCTTAATTATGGACCCATTTGGGAGTTTAATTAAATATTCGATTTAGTTTAGTGAAATTGAGATTCGATTAATTAGGTCCTAATTGGAGTTGATTAAGTCATGAGGATTGAGGATTGTGGTTATTATAATTAAATTTAATTATGATGTGCCCAATTTAGATATGTAATTTATTGATGGAAATTTGAGTCTGATCAGAAATTGAAGGCTTAGATGATTTGGGAGATCAAAATTAATAATGATAATAAATTTAATTTAATATTTGGAGCCTTTTGAGAGTATGACTAAAAATCTGATTCGGATTAATAAATTTAATATAATTAATTAGGCTCTAATGGAAGTCAAACTAAACTAATTAAATTATGTGAGATTTGTGATTAGGTATGATTAATTTAATTATGTGTTAATCAAGATTTATTTAGATTGAGTGTTGCCTAATTAAGTTAATTTTAATCATAAATTGAATTATGGACCAAACTAGTGTTGGGGGTGTAAATGGGTGTGGGTGTATTGAGAAATCTGTGCATGTGTGTGTATGCGATGTGCTGGAAATCAAAAAAAAAAAAAAGAGAGTGCACGTGTGCTGTGTTGATAACAAAGAAGTGAGGTGTGTGTGTGTGAGTGTATAACCTGATGAGGTAAGAAGAAAACACAAACAAAGGAAAGGAAATTGCATGCATTCATGGGTTTGTGCTGGACAAAGCCGAGAGGTAGAGAGAGAGGGGGAGACCAACTCTATGTGCTGGAAGGGTGAAGGAAAGCAAGGGGGAAGCTTGGAAAAGTAGAGAGTAACAAAGAGAGGCTCAAGAATTCATCTTGAAAGAGCAATAGGTAACAATTTTTACCTTAATTTTTGTAAATAATTCCCCTAACATCTAGAATCAAAATGAAATTGGGTTCAATTGCATGTAAATTAAAAGGAATTAGTAAAAGGGTGATGAAATTGAATTAGATTTAAAATCATAGAAGTTAATTTGAAATGAGTTACATACATGTGGATGGTTATGGAAAATAAATTAGAAGTTAATTATTTGGGTTTGATTTTCTTCATCCTTGACATATTTTTAGTTTATCCTTACATGCATTGTGAACTTTCAAGATTTTAGAATTTAATTCATAATTTAAGGGTTATGAGCTTGAGATTAAGTTGTGATATAAATTAAGAAGTCAAATTATAAATTGATTGAGGGTGGATTTGAGAGAATTAAAATAGAAAGTTGAGGATTAATTATATAAATTCATAGAAATTGAGTCTTGCATGTTTAATCAAGTTAGGTTGAAAATATGGGTTATGGTTCTTTAAATTTGTTATATTTGAGTTTAATTTTGAGAATCATTCATAAATTGGGTTCTATAAAATATATGCAACAATAAATATTTGAAGATTGGACCCATGCAATGGAGTATATAAATGACTTTGGAGAAAAAGTTATAAAAATCATGAGTTCATGAAATTTGAGAGTTGATTTTGGAATTAAAGGAAGTTTTGATTTTATTATGAAAACTAGGAATTTGTTTAATCCATGCATGTGATTTAATTTAAAAGGTTTGTTCAATTTAAGCACATTTTAGAACATCTATGATTATAAATTAAGTTTTTGGTTAAAAATTGAGTTAAGTTGAATTTCTAAGAAATTGATTTGTGTAATTCATAGTTAAGTTGATTTTGTTATTAATAATAAAATTGGACCCATTTGTATTGCATACATCATGGATTTTGAAGGATTTGGATTAATTCAATCTCATATTTTGAAGAGAAAAAGGAAATGTTCTATGAACATCAAGTTTATGGAAAATTAGAATTAATTTTAATGCTAGATAAAGTTTTGATTTTATAATTAGATTTTTAATCCATGCATGTAATGTAATTTGAGATTTTGTTTAAATTGAGCATATTTTGGGACACCTATGATTATGAATTAAATTGAGGTTATAAATTAAGTTAAGTTTAAGATTATGGAAATTAATTGGAAAATTTATAAGAATATAAAATTAGTAATTTTGATGTCAATTTCATACATGTGAATAATTTTCTAAGGAATTTATGACTTCAATTTCATGCTTTGAAGAAAAATAGAAAGAGCTTGAAGTCAATTTTATGTAACTAAAAAGAAAATGAGAGATTGGAGCCATGCTCAATTTATGGAGATTAATTTAGAGGTTAATTACTTTGGGTTTGGAATTTGGCTTGATATGGAGAAAATGAATTAAAACTAAATTTGGCAATTGGAGCATGATTTGGAATAAATGATTTTAATTGAGAGTGTTTAACTAAATTATACAATAGTTCTCCATGTTTGTATACTAAAGTACATGTTTTGAGGCTTTGAATGCCAAATTTGAACTTCAATTGCAATTTTGGAATTTCAGAATTTACGTTGTTCGCTCGAGCGAGGAAAGTCTCGCTTGAGCGTGAAAATCGAGCTCCCAATAGTTTTTCAAATTTTGCAGTCCGCTCGAGCGACTAAAGTGGCACTCGAGCGGAGACCCATTTTCAACATATTTTGGAAAATTGCATTTAGTTCACATTTTTATTCTCACCTCTTTCCATGGCATTCTAGACATGATTTATGACTCATTAAAGACTAATAAGCTACCAATCAACATAGATTAGTTAGTTGTAGAATGAATCATTGATCTAGTGGTAATTGTTTAAGAAGCCAAGTAAAAGATCAATTTATTTGGAAAAGAAGGGCTTAGTAATGAATGAATATGTGAAATAAGAACCCGGTTTATTTGAATGAGAAAGAATAAGCGTAGTAGAACTTCGGACTATTTAGACGGAAAAAGACTAGAAAAGTCAAGTTTGATCAGGGAAGTGATATTATATTTCAATGTGTATATGCTATGTGCTTGTGTAGGTCACGCACCATTGTCTGCCCGATTTATCCGATATGTCCAGTCCATCTGATTTGCTTCTGCAGCCATCTGTGAGTAATAACTCTGTAAAGTTATGTTTAACTTTAATTATTTTCCAATGATATGAAATGATAAGTTCTGAAATGCTATGTTTGAATGAATGAATGATAGTCCAAGTTTTCCTTGAAATGTAAGCGTGGTATCCCTAGCCGAGGCCCTCGCCTGGGGGAAAGAATACCGTGGCACAGGCCCTCGCCCGGGGGAAACAATACCGTGGCACAGATATGTTACCCGGTACCGGAGGTTCCTTTATGGAACTGGTTATTCGTAACCTTACGCGTATGCGTTCTGTTCTGTTCTATTCTGTTAATGCTAATGGATGTATCACGTAAACTTAAGCATGACTTATGATTTCTGTATATGATCTGGACAAATTATGAATTTGATACGAAACTGAATTATGAATTCTGAATCTGTACGGACTCATTCATTAAAACCCTTTACTCTGTTATTATTCACTGGGCTTTAGCTCACTGCATTATTTATGTATGTAGGTGATCAGGCACGTGACCAGGCTTAGAGGTATCTGCCTAAAATCTGTTTTGTCAGCCAACCTATGTGCCTCCCGTGGAGGTTCCGGATATGTCAAGTGATTATCGCTATGTGATTTAAAGTTTAAGTTTTGTTTTCGTGTTTGGTTGAACAAGTCTGGTGTATTTTGTAAATAGGGCTAAGTCCATTTTTGCCTAATCTGTATATATATGATGACTTAAAGATAATGTGTATATATGTATATAAAAGTTTAAAATTTTTCTATCTCATATAAGTCTGCACAGCTCGATGGACGTTGTATATTCTTATTTGCTTCCGCTAGCCCCTAATATTATGTTAATTTGTCTCAGAGGCCTTCGGTAATCCCTGGATTACTGGCCGGTTACGATGCTAAACCTAAAAGGCGGGTTTGGGTCGTGACAGATTTGTTGTAGAACCCATGAATTTTAGGAAAAACTGAAACAAACTTCACTTAGATCCTAAAAATTTCTTGCCCTATCCTTCTTCTAGGTTTTGCGAGGTCCCTCCAACCTTTACAAAACACACCCTTCTGAAATCCAACACCTTCCCCCCAAGCCAACATCATGGGTATGTGGAGGCATAGGGTAGACACCCTAACTAAGTTAGAATACTTTAGGCAGGAGTTTCCATCTCAGCCGCCGTTCACCGTAGGTTGGCTGGGGAGGACTCCATCCATCATGCCCACAGTTGCCTCCATGCCCTTCCCAATTGTAGCTTTCGTAGAGTGTGGACTTAGGTTCCCTTTCAACATCCTTTTCCGAGAAGTTCTTCACTACTATAAACTCAACCCAATGCAGCTTGCCATTAACTCCTACCAAGTTATTAATGGTATCATTGCCTTAGCCAAAAAAAAGAATGCTAGGGTTACCCTTGCCGACATCCAATATTGTTACACCATATGCGGCCTTAAGTTAGAAAAATGCTACATTTACTACCTTAAGCCGAGGTCCACAGAATACAAACTCGTTGCCGACCTCCCAGACTCCAACAAGGGAGCTGGGGATGATTACCTCATTGTCTCGGGCAACTGGGAGTTCGCTCCAGACGAGGACCTTCACCTCTACCCTCTTAGCTGCACATTATTCGAAGAGGGAGATGGTAAGAACCAAGTGTTACATTTACTTGCTTTCAAGTCTTTAATACTTTGCTCATTCTATATGTTCTAACGTCTGTTTTTTTTTGCAGTTCTTCCACAGCCACCACCAAGGACTTTCACAAGTCCTTCTTTCCGAACAAGGACGTCAAAAAGCTGTTGGATCTGCCAGTCGAGCGGCGGAGAGCTCCTTTGTTGCTCAACTTCATCCCGACTTATAAATCGGTACTCCCCGACGTCCCGAAGAAGAAAAGCAAGTCTCCCCCTTCTGCCACAACTCCTCCAACAGCTTCATCACCTCGGCCAGATCAGGGATCAACCTCTGATCCAGCAGAGCAACCGTCGACCTCGGCTCCACAACTGATCCCTCCATCCTAATGCAGATGTCGACGTCGAACTGCAATTGTCACCGAGATAGCTGTTGCAGACGACCTCCTTGCTGACATCCTCAACACAGTCACCACACAACCTTCGCCATCCCAGTCTCAACCAAAACCAAAACCCAAAAGCCTGAAGAAGGCCCAACCTAAGGCATCGGTGATTCAGATCAACTATGAGGATACCTTGCCGATCTCCAAAATTACCGAGGCAGAAAAGAGTGCCACCGCCGCCGATAAGAGGCCCGCCGAGGCTGCTCTCTCTGAGTCAACGCGGTCAAAAAGGCCGAGGTCTGAATCCGCTACAACCTCGGGGTCTAGGAAATTCGATGACCCTTGGGCCCCTCCAATCACCATCGAGGACAAGCTAGTCAGGGCTCGTGACAGTGCCGACGACATTGAAGACGGCGTTGCCCTCTCTACCACCTTGCTCCTTCTCGAAGATCTCAATCATAACGCCAAGATAAGTGAGTACGAAAGTTTTTGCTTTGATGTTGCAGCACTCCGTACAGGTAAGCCCCATCACTTGGTGCTTTCCACTTCTGTCTTTTCATACTTAGAGAAATTTACTAACTTCTATTATGTTTCATTTTTTCTAGGCGATCCAGTATGCCCACTTATTCGCAATGCAAGTCTTCAGCATTAAAAAGGAGTTGGCTAACAAGACCAGGGAGGCTGCCAACTTGTCCAAGTCCCTTAGCAAGGCTGAGGGCAAAATGAAGACTTTAATAAACCAGGCCGAGGAAGCCAAAAAAGCTAAGGATGAGGCCGAGAAGAGGGCTGGGGCCGCTGAGGCCATTACTAAAGTCTCTGAAGTTGAGAAGAAATAGGCTGAGGCAAAGATGGTTGAGGCCCAAAAAGAGCTTCAAGATGCCCTGGCCACAAAAGTAGTTGAGATCAAAACGGCAGACGAGAAGGCGTACGCCGAGGGGGCGACCGACATCAGAGAAGATTACAAGAAACAAGTCAGACAGGCATGTAACAAGGGTTATACCCTTGGTTGGATGGCTATTCTGAAAGGGTTGGCCGTCCCTGAGGACTCGCCTCTCCGAGAAAACAGCCGCATCGCCTCATCGTTCCCCCTTACTCCAAGCCAATCTGAGGACGAGGCTGAGTCTGAGAAGGAAGCTGAGGCCGAGAAGACTTTAGAGGCTGCTGGGGCCAAGTCCCCAACTCTGAATGAGCAAGTCTTGGACTTGACTCAGGATGAGGAGGGTGAGGTCTCAAAGGATGCCTCATCCCAGAAGATAAACTCTAAGGTGCCAATCGCCGAGAGGAGCCTCGATCAAACTCTACAAGAGATCAACGCCGAGCTCGAGGCTGAGAAGGCTGCCAAGAAGTCATCCCAACTGTCTTCTGGAACTGAGACCCAGCCTGCTGAGTAGTCTTATTATAATCTCTTTTTTTATGTCTTGTACTTTGTACTTTCTTCTTTTGAACAATGTTAACTTTAATTTGGCCGATGTGCCGTTTTTATATTTGAACATCCTTATCTGAATGCCAGTACAACTTTCTTTTTGCATTTCTTCTGAGTGCTTTGATGTATGCCTTTTCTTTACTATCTTGTATGATTCTATACTTAGAATAATTTGCATGTCTTTGAAGTACACCTTAATTGTGCAATCTCTTCGGGGTGGAATACTTCAGTTATTCCCACTAATAGTTGGCTTAACTTGTAAAGTTTTCTTCAAAATTTCAACAAGTGTTTAAACCAATCTTCCTTTAACATAACCTCATATTCACTTCAACTTGTAAATTTTTCATAAAATTTCAACAAGTTTTAAACATGACCTCGGTTTAACTTCAACTTGTAAATTTTTCATAAATTTCAACAAGTGTTAAACATGACCTCGGTTTATCTTCAACTTGTAAATTTTTCATAAATTTCAACAAGTGTTAAAACCAATTTTAGCTTGTAAATTCCAACTCCCAAGCATCATTCTCCAGCTCTTTGTCCCCTAATGTGAACTTAAGTTCCACTTGGGTTCTCATTAAGCATGTGGCTTTAATCTTGTCGCCGAGATCAAATTCAAACAGAGACTGGCCGAGGTCATCAACCTCGGTCTCCCTGTTAATCTAACTGATATAGTTTAATTTAACTTAGTTCAACTCTATTATATGCAAGTATAGAAACTCTGCTATATAATAAGTCTAAGTTATTCGTCATGTTTCAATCAGAAACATCGCCAACTTAGTTCAACTCTATTATATGCAAGTAGAAACTGTGCCATATAATAAGTCTAAGTTATTCGTCATGTTTCAATCAGAAACATCGCCAACTTAGTTCAACTTTATCATATGCAAGTAGAAACTCTGCCATATAATAAGTCTAAGTTGTTCGCCATATTTCAATCAGAAACATCGCCAAGTGACTGGTCAGTCATACTACACAAGTTGAAAAAATCAAGTTAAACTTTATTATTACTTCGGCTAATAACAGGAAACTTAAAAAACAAGAAATTTAATGATAGAAAAACTTTAGATTGCAAGTATTCTAGGGTCTTGGCAACTCTTTGCCCTCACTGTCTGCAAGCCGATATGCACCATTACCCAGGACTGAGATGATTCTATAAGGTCCCTTCCAGTTTGGGCCAAGCTTGCCCTCTCTGAGATCCTTCTTGTTGCCGACGACCTTTCTAAGGACGAGGTCCCCAACTTGGAACTCTCGTGGGTTAACCTTCTTATTATAAGCCTTGGCAAGCTGCTGTTGGTATGGCCCCAGTTAAATTGCTGCTTTCTCCCTTCTTTCTTCTAACA
This sequence comes from Camellia japonica, assembly GCA_030407325.1. Lineage (NCBI taxonomy): Eukaryota > Viridiplantae > Streptophyta > Magnoliopsida > Ericales > Theaceae > Camellia > Camellia japonica. The sequence goes on along the minus strand of JAPPVO010005086.1, from coordinate 2,982 downwards.
GATCCAGATCTTGGGCTAAAAACGTATCATTAGTTCCATTCTCCACTCCCTGGGTTCTGATCCTTGGGATGCTGACCTCTAATGGGATTACTGCATCTGTGCCAAAAGCCATGGCAAATAGGGATTTCCCAGTTAATCTTCTCGGCGTCGTCCGATATGCCCAGAGTACACTAGGCAACTCATCCACCCACTTTCCCTTAGCTGCTTCCAACCTCTTCTTGATCCCATCCAAGATGACCTTATTGGATGCTTTTGCTTGACCATTGCTTTGAGGGAAGCTTGGAGTAGAGTAATAATTCTTGATCTTGTACTTTGCACAGAAGCTCTTGATTAGCTTATTGTCAAATTGTGTACCATTGTCTGCAATTATTGCTCTTGGGATCCCGAATCTGGTGATGATGTTCTTCCATATGAAGTTCTTAACATCAACATCCCGAATCTTTACAAGGGGTTCAGCTTCAACCCACTTGGTGAAGTAATCTGTTGTTACTAGCAAGTACTTCCTTTGTCCAGTTGCTTGAGGCAGTTGTCCAACAAGATCCATGCCCCATTGGGCAAATGGCCAATGGCTGGACACTGGGTTTAAGTCTGCTGCTGGTTGATGTATCAAAGGTGCAAACCTTTGACACTTCTCACATTTTCTGACATAGGCTTCAGCATCTTTTTGCATATAGGGCCACCAGTACCCCTGAGTAATGGCCCTATAAGCAAGTGACCTGCCCCCAGTGTGGCTTCCACATACTCTTTCATGTATCTCATACAAGAAGTCTTTAACTTGTGAAGGATGCACACACCTCAAAAGGGGACCAGTAAAAGACCTTCTGTAGAGATGCCCCTCTGCTGTCAGACTGAATCTTGCCGACTTCAGTCTGATCTTGTGTGCTTCTTTATGATGATCTAGCAGTTTTCCCTCTTTAAGGAATGCTATTATTGCATCCATCCAGCTTGGTTCCATCTTCACACATATTGCTTCATGCTCTGTGTTCAGTGACTCTATGCTTGGACCCGACAAGTAGTCCACCATTATCATCCTTGCCTCTCTAGGTTTCATTGCACTAGCCAGGTTGGCCAGAGCAGCAGCATGGCTGTTGTCATCTCGGCTAACCTGCTGTAGTCGGGAATTATGGAATAAGGCCACTAGTCTGCCCACCTCCTTTAAATAGGTCGACATCCTTTCATCTTGGGCTGCGTACTCGCATGTTGCCTGGTTAACGATAAGTTGGGAGTCACAGAAGACTATTACCTTGTCAGCTTCCATTGCTACTTCTAGCTTTAATCATGCTATCAGTGATTCATACTCTGCTTCATTGTTTGAGGCTCTAAACCCCAAATGAATGGATTGTTCCAGTACCTGTCCATCTGGCGATACTAGCACTACTCTTGCCCTCGCTCCTTGTCGGTTTGAACTCCCATCAATAAACAGCCGGAAGGAGTCGCCGATGTAAATACTGCATGGCCTGAGTTTCTCTTCTTTCCTCTGTTTGGCTATCCCCAACTGGGTTTCTCCTTGTTCACCTCGGCTCAACGGAGCCCGATGTGTGATGGCGCCTGGTGTGAACTTGGCCATGAAGTCGGCCAAAACTTGGCCTTTAATTGCTGTTCTAGGTCTGAATTCTAGGTCAGATTGGCCCAACACCACTGCCCATTTGGCTATTTTGCCTGTCAGATCTCCTTGCTGCAACAGGGACTTCAAGGGATGCTCAGTTAACACCACAATTTTGTGGGTTTGAAAGTAATGATTTAGCTTCTTAGAAGCCATTACTAAAGCCAGTGTTAACTTCTCCAAGGGTAAATATCTGGTCTCTGCATCTGCTAGGGTCTTGCTCACGTAGTAAACTGCCATTTGCTATCCCTTTTGTTCTCTAATTACTACTACACTCACTACATGTTCTGAAACTGCCAAGTACAAGAATAGCTCCTCTTCTAGTACTGGATTTGAGAGAACTGGAGCTGTGGTCAAATACTTCTTCAAGTTATCCAAGACGACTTCGCATTCTTCTGTCCATAAGAAGTCTATGGATTTCTTCACTAAATTGAAGAAAGGTTTACATTTGTCAGAATTTCTGCTGATGAATCTATTCAGGGCTGCAGCTCTTCCAGTCAACATCTGCACTTGCTTTGCCGATGTTGGGCTCCCCAACTCCAAAATGGCCTTGATTTGATTGGGGCTAGCCTCAATGCCCTTTCTGGTAACTAAGTATCCTAAGAACCTACCAGACCCAACTCCAAATACGCACTTCGATGCATTGAGTCGGAGTCGATATGTCCTAAGGATGTCAAAAACTGCCTTTAGGTCGGCCAGATGATCTTTAGGTTCCTTGGTCTTCGCGACCATGTCGTCTATGTGTACCTCTACTGTTCTGCCTATTAGATGCCTGAACATTTTGGTCACCAATCTCCGGTAAGTTGCTTCTGCATTTTTCAACCCAAAAGGCATCACTTTGTAGCAATACAGCCCTTTTGGGGTGATAAATGCAGTTTTTTCCTTATCTGGGGGTGTACATAGCTATCTGATGGTACCCCCTGTATACATCTAGGAAGCTCATCCTTCCATGCCCTGAAGTGGCATTCACTAATTGGTCAATCTTGGGTAGTGGAAAACTGTCTTTGGGACAAGCCTTGTTCAGGTTGGTGAAGTCCACATAGACCCTCCACTTCCCATTTTTTTTCTTCACAACCACCGTGTTTGATAACCATGTCGGGTAATTTACCTCTCGAATGGCCTTGGCCTCCAGTAGTTTATCCACTTCCTCTTCTACTGCCTCAACATGTATCAACGTCGGCCTTCTTGCTCGCTGGATAACTGGTTTAGCCGATCTGTCCATATTCAGTCTATGGCAAGTGACCTTGGGGTCAATGCCAGGCATCTCGTACGGTGTCCAGGCAAACACCTCAAGGTTTGCTCTCAAGAATGCCTCTAGTTCTTTTTCATCTTCCTCAGCCAAGCTCGAGCCGAGAAGGAAGTAGCGCTTCTCATCCCCT
>JAPPVO010005084.1:0-12133 GCA_030407325.1 Camellia japonica | reverse complement strand
AAATCGAGTTTTGCAGATAAGTTTGTTCATTACTTTTAAATGGTGTTTTGAAAAGAGTTTGGAAATAATTTTGAATGAAATTCAAAAAACAGTTTGGTTGTAAATTAAATATTGTTCATCAAAATTATTACATTCCACAAATTACAACTAAACATTTTCGTCAATCAAGGATGTAACAGTTTTTTATTTATGGGTATTCTTTCAGAAAAAATAATCAAGAGGAAGTCCCATATTAGATTTTATTTTTATATATTTGTTTCGAAAAATAGAATTTTGCAAAGAGTTTGGTTATGTTTGTTCATGAGTATTGTATGGAGTTTTGAAAAGAGTTTAGATGTAATTTTGAATAAAGTTCTGAAAATCTTTTGATTGTGAATTTTGAAAAGACTTTTTCAAACAATAGATTAACAAAATTATTCACTGTGTTTAGAGTTGTAATCGAGCCGAGCCGAGCCGAGCCGAGCTGTGTTTAGAGTTGTAATCGAGCCGAGCCGAGTTTCACTATGTTCGAGCTCGGCTCGTCCTATTATGAAAGTGTTTGAGCTCGGCTCGAGTTCGAAACGAGCCTAAAGATGTGAGCTCGAGCTCGACTCGCCTAAAATTTACACAACTCGAGCTCGGCTCGTTATGGCTCGTTAGCCAAGTAAAACCACCAAAAGCTAGCAGCCACTCCACTTAAATAGAGTTCTGTCTGTCTTTGAAATGCATGAGGTAAACGATGTGGGACTCCAAGTTGTTTGAAACATTACTATCAAACGGCGTCGTTTTATCCTTTGCACCAAAAGTTCCACATCGCTCAAAGGAAGGAGCATGCTAAAGGTTCACTACTTATAAAATGGAGCTGCTGGGAACGGCATTGGCAGCCCATGTCAAGCCTAGGAACATGCAATATAATATACATATATATATATACGTGAACATATAAAATATAAACTAAAATATTATGTAAACAACAAATAAAAAGTTCAAAGTTTTATAACATGTATAATATATATATATATTATATTATATATAATATAATATAATTAAAATATATATATATTTATTTATTTAAGCTCGCGAGTCTAATCGATTCGAGCATTATTAAGCTCGGCGAGCATTATTAAGTTCGGACTTGGCTCGTTTATTATACGAGCTTAAAATTTAAGCTCGAGTTCGTTTATTTAGTAAGTGAACCGAGTTCGAACGAGCCTTAACGAGCCGAGTTCGAGTTTGTTCATGAACAGCTTGGTTCATTTGCAGTCCTAACTGTGTTTGGTTTAAATTTTTTGGATTCTCAATTTATTGAAAATTGAGTTTTTTATTTATTTTTTTTTAGTGAATACATTTAAAATTTTAAGCAATTTTTTTTAAAACTTTTTTAGAAGCACCTTTTTGTACATGTATCTTAAAAATAAAATATTTGTAAAAAACTATATTAAAAAATTAATAAATACACAACAACACAAAAATGTACTACATTCTCAATTTTTTTTTTTTTATTGTTGGTATTTAATTTTGTAAAGATTTTATTCACAAGTATTATATTTTTTCAGTGTATTTATGTTAGGTGTATCTAAAAATTAAATACATTACTCAGAATATTAAAATAATTTAGTGAAAAAAATACAAAAAACTAAAAATTTTAATTTTCTGATAAGTGAATCCTGAAAAATTAAACCAAACAAACTAATTACATTTCAAAAATTACAACATAATATTTTTGTAAATTAGCAGTTTTTTTATTTATGAGAACTTCTTCGAAATACAAAATTGGTAAAGTCCAATATTTGATTTATTTTTATATTTTTTTTTTTTTGGAAAATAGAGTTTTGCAGAGAGTTTGGTACCAATTTGTTCATGAGTTTGAAATGAAGATTTGAAAAGAGTTTGGAAATATTTACAATTATCGGGCAAGTTGTGAAAATAGTTTGTTATGAGTTCTGAAAAGATTTTTTTTAAAAATAGCAGTATGTTGCATCATTTCACCTGCCAGCAGGTGAGGTGGATTCACACTGTCACAGATTGAACAGCAAGCCACTTTTGAAGGGCAAAAATGTCAATTTATTGATTTTTTTACTTATTTATATTTATTTTTCATATCTTTTCGTAAAAAGTCAAAATATATTTCCTTAACATATTAGTTTTTTTGCATCATATATTAGTTAAAAAATCAAAAAGTCATTAAAATAACATATTTCCAAACAAGGCCTAAGATATTTAAAAAGTTTATTATATATAATAAAATACGGATTAGAATTCAAAAATTATTTTTAAACATTCCAAAAATAAAAAAATTTGACCAAAAAGTACATTTCTTTTTACTAAAGATAATAAAATACGAAAATAAAAAATTCAAAAACTCAAAAACTCAAAAATTAATTTTGAAAATTCAAAAAAACAAAACTTTTGGATTTTTAAATTTCTAAAAATTATTTACAAAATATATAACCAGAAAATGCCTAGATATATGAACATTTTGCTATTGAAAAATTCTAAATTTAAAATAAAATAAAGGGCAAATTACAAATAAATCTCCTAAGATTTTCTTAAAATACAAATTGTTTCTTATGATTTGAAAAATTACAAATACCTCATTGTTAGTATTTTTTTATTTAACAGAATTAACTAAAAATTGAAATTCATAATTACTCTCCTATATAATAATAAAATTACCTAAATTATCAATTGAATCATATTTCTAATATAATTAAAAACAGTTAATTGACTTGATGATTTATTAATAAAAAGGGCAATTTGCTATGAAATTAAAAACCTTAAGAATAGAATGTAATTTTCAAAACTATAGGAGACGATTTATATTTTAGTGGTGTTTTGATAAGTTAGAAAAAAGTTTGCTTTTTGACTTTTTTTTAGTCTATTTTGTCTTTTTGTATGTAAAAAATATGAGAGGTGATGTGACCCAAAATAGATAAAAAACTAAAAGCTGACTTTTTATTAGGTTGCCAAAACACCCCAATCAAATCTCAAAATTTGTATTTATAATTGGGTAAATTACACTGACACCCCCTGAAGTTTATGTTTATTGCAGTTCCCCTCTCACCTTTTGAAAATTACATCTCTCCCCATAAAGTTTAAAGTTTCATTACAGATTCCCCCCTCAGCCCTTTTAATTTTTTTAAATACCAATTTTACCCTCATTGGATAAATTACATTGACACACCTCACATTTTAGAAATTACAATCTTCTCCTTAAGGTTTAAAATAACATTACCAATTGTCCCCTCGGTTAGTATTAGTTAGAAAAAAAAATTAATTGAAAAAAAAAATTTGTCAATAAAATTTTTAAATTTTTGTTTAAAAACCAACATAAACTCATTTTTTTAATTTATGTTTTTTCCTCCAATTTACAAACTGAGACAACCATTTATAAACCAAAAAAATTATCAAACAATTTTTATGACAATTTTTTAAATTTTTGTAAATATAAATTGAAAACTGAAAACGAAATGGTTACCAAACAAGTCTGAGATGGTAAAAATGTCGTAAAATTAGCAAATAATTAAATAAGTTACCAACGTAAGAAATAACTTATTAAAAGATTCTTAAGCTATGTATGGTTTGATTTTTAGAATTTTTTTTTAAAATTAAAAATTAATTTGGTTAAGAAATAAAAAATAAAAAAATATTTTTTAAACGAAATGAAAATTATTTTTTTATTTTTTATTTCTTAACCAAATTAATTTTTAATTTTTTTAAAAAATTTCTAAAAATCAAACCATACATAGTTTAAGAATTTTTTGATAAGTCATTTCTTATATTGGTAACTTATTTAATTATTTGTTAATTTTACGACATTTTTACTATCTGAACCCTGTTTAATAACTATTTCGTTTTCAGTTTTCAATTTATATTTACAAAAATTTAAAAAGTTATCATAAAAATTTATTTGATAATTTTTTTGGTTTATAAATGGTTGTCTTAGTTTGTAAGTTTGAGAAAAAAATATAATTTAAAAAATGAATTTATATTGATTTTTAAATAAAAATTTAAAAAATTTGCTAAATATAAACTTTAGAGGCTGCTAGTGTAATTTACGCTTTATAATTTATTCTAAAATAAAATAAAATAAAAACAAACAAACTTGACAGAATAATGTCACAATATGAACAAATCATTGCCCGATTTCAATTCGAGACTTTTCTGTACAAGGAGAAATTATTCGTTGCGGCATCACGTCACGTGCACGACGTCACAGGTCACTTGGACAATGTCACTTGTACGATGTTGTGCCGCAAACCAATGAAAGGGTGCCAATTCAACAGAATGGCAGTGGGGCCCACCATGTCTATAACTTCGTTAGTAAGCCAAACGTTTAGAAAGAAAAATTATTGGTTGATCCGTACAGTCAGCAAATTACTTTTTAAAAATTTGTCTGTCACAATCAAACCAAACACACCGACAAACTTTCGCGTGTTCTTATATTTTTTAATTATTTAATATAATATAATAAAATTTATTTTTTTAACTTATTGATGTTACTTGTACTAACTAATAACTTCTCGTTTACAAGACGGACGTTAGTGCTCTAATGTTTGTCCTGTCAACCGTTTGACATCTTTCCCATTTTGTTATTTTCTTTACGCTTTTCCTCCTCCTTTTCCTTCGCTTCTATTTTTTATTTTTATTTTTTTTACTTTTCTTTGGAATAAATTATAAATACACACCAGTTAAAGTATAAATTATTTTTTATAATTTGCAAAAAATATATAAAAAATTATTTAGGATTCATTTAAAAAAAAAATATTAACTTGACTTTTTAAATTTTTAGCTAATTTAGTCTGGTTAAATTAGTTTCGTTTAGAAAAAAGTTTTTGATTTTTTAATTTTTTTGAGGAAAAAAAAAGTTAAATAATTATGATTTGGATGTGATATTTTGTCTGATTGACTTATTTAGCCTATTTTATTTTTTGTATTTTTTTAATCCAACTAACTTCCAATCGACAACTTAACAAAATTGACTAAAAAAAATAAAATTACCAACTGCTCTTTTATACAACAAAATTACTTAAATTATTAATTAAAATATATTTATCACATTATCAAAAATTGTTAATTGACTTGTTAATTTATTGATAAAATAGGTCATTTATTATGAAATTAGAAATTTTAGATGGCGAGATATAATTTTTAAAATCACAAGAAATAATTCATATTATAAACAAATTTCAAATCACAAGAAATAATTCATATTATAAACAAATTTCAGTAGGTGTATTTATAATTTATCATTTTCTTTAACTACTTTTCTAAAGAAAAATGTTTGGTTTAGTTTTGAAATTTTGTTTCAGCAAATTTTTCTAAAAAATTTAAAATTAATTTAGTGAAAAAAATAAAAAATATTTATTATTTTAATATAATTTTATCTTTTGAGAGGTTATAAATAATTTTTAAAAATTTAAAATATTTTTTCATATTAATTTTTTTTTTTCAAAAAAAAATTTTTTAGAGAAGCAAACCAAACAAGGCTGAAAAATCTTATTATGTGTACCCTTTTAGCGGTGTATACCATATATATTCCATCATAAAAATTGTGGGGATATATTTTCTGAGTACCAACACGTGGCAAGGTGACGCCGACGTGTCAGTCGAGGTGCCACGTGTCCTGGTCGTGACGCCGAGGTTATCTCGGCAAGGCCGAGGTTATCTCCGAAGATATCGGAATCCGAGATAAGTGGATAAGGGACAAGAGTCCTTGAATGAAAAGGGAACTCAACCTGGATGAGGGACAAGAGTCCTAGAATGAGAGAAGATTTCAGTTTGTATTAAGATAAGACTCTTAGATAATTTATCCTAATCTTACTGGGAGTCCAAGATTAGCAGTAATCCTGAGTCCATAGAAGTTAGTCTTCTATTGGGACTAGGTTTATGTTGGCTATAAAAGAGAGGCGCCCCCATGGGTCTAAGGTATGCTTTTTGATACCCAAGCTTGTGAGTTTAGCACTTGATTTATCTTTGAGAGATATACTGACTTGATCGTCGGAGTGCCCCCGGGTGGACGAACCACTGCCGGAATCTTCTCTTTCTGTTGCAGGTCAGCCAGGTGCTATCTATTCTGCCGGTGCTCTCCAGCTGGTTACTAAGCGGGCAGTGTGGTCAGAAAATCACCCACACAATTTGGCGCCGTTTGTGGGAAAGAAAGAAGAATAGATGGCCAATGAAAGAAAGAAGAGTAGATGGCCAATGACGGACAGAAGGATCAGACTGGAGACAATGCTCCTATTGGAAATGGGAGACCTATCAACCTCGACGTTGAAGGGGACAACCGCAACACAGAATCTCGTAACCAGAGTCACGGAGTGAAAGACGCCGGCCAGGAAGGTGACGCACCAAAGACAACAGATCAAAGCGGATACTACAACGAAGATGACCTCCAAGTATGAAAGGATAGATACCTGCGGAGGAACGAAGACCCTTCCAGAAGGGATGCAAAGACAGGGGGCATGAGCGCTCCCAAGGAGATAACATTCAAGTATAGAAGAACTCATCCTGAGTGAGCAGATCCCGAATTCCAGATCCTGGATCCTGGATCCGAGAAGACATGATCTCAGCCTAGACAAGTAGGCCCGAGAAGACGAGAGCTCAGCCTAAGTGAGCAGATCCCGGATTCCAGATCCCGGATCCTAGAAGACATGATCTCGGCCTAGATGAGTAGGTCCGAGAAGAGAAGAGCTCAACCTGAGTGAGCAGATCTAAGATTTTAGCAGACAAGATCTCGGCACTTAAGTCTGAAAAGAGAAGAGCTCAGTGAGCAAATCTTAGATCCCAGAAGATAAAAAAGAAAACACACAAGGTTGGACTGCAGTTAGCCAGGTTGAAGACCTTTTATAAGGTTCGCAAAGGAGTATGTGGAAGCCATGCAGGGGCAGAGAGAAGAAGAATATGTTTACCACTTGTTGAAATTTGTAGCAATTTACAAGTTGGTTAAACCGATATGATGTTTACCACTTGTTGAAATTTATAACAATTTACAAGTTGGTTAAACCGAGATAATGTTTACCACTTGTTGAAATTTGTAGCAATTTACAAGTTGGTTAAACCGAGATGATGTTTAACACTTGTTGAAATTCTGTGTGAATTTACAAGTTGAAGTTAAACCGATGTGATATTTAACACTTGTTGAAATTCTGTGTGAATTTACAAGTTGAAGTTAAACCGAGATGATGTTTAACACTTGTTGAAATTCTGTGTGAATTTACAAGTTGAAGTTAAACCGATGTGATATTTAACACTTGTTGAAATTCTGTGTGAATTTACAAGTTGAAGTTAAACCGAGGTCGTATCGAAAGAAGATTGGTTTAAACACTTGTTGAAACTTTGTGTGAATTTACAAGTTATAGTTAAAACTGAGATTATGATAAAGGAAGATGGTTTAACACTTGTTGAAATTTTGAGAAAAATTTACAAACTGAAGTTAAGCCGAAGTTATGATAAAGGAAGATGATTTAACACTTGTTGAAATTTTGAGAAAAATTTACAAGCTGAAGTTAAGTCGCGGTTATGATAAAGGATGATGGTTAAACACTTGTTGAAATTTTTTGAGAAAAATTTACAAATTAAAGTCAAGCTCAAGCAATATCTGCGTACTTGCCGAGACTACTAGGTTGTCAAAACTTGAAATATGGAAAACTGAAGTCTTGATAGAAGACATTGAGAAAGTGACAAGTCCTAAGCAACACTTGTGAAAATATTTGTTACAATATTTTCAAGTGTTAGGACAAGGCCGAGATGAGCAAGATTAGAAGTTGTGACAGAGGTATTTTACCCGAAGAGATTGCACAGTCAAGATGTACTTTGAAGACATGCAAATTATTCTAAGTATAGAATCATAAAAGAGTAGAAAAAAGAAGACATACATTCAAAGAAGAAATCAGAGAAATGCATTTAAAGAAGAAAGAAGGCACTTCGGTATGAATATTGAAAAATAAATTATTCAGACTACAAAAATGGCACGTCGGCCGGATTAAAAGCATACAAAGAAGGACAAAGTACAAGGTACAAGGTACGAGTAAAAGAAGGAAACAAAACTACTCGGCATCAATGGCAGGATATAAAAGACAGTTGGGAAGACTTCTCAGCAGCCTTCTCGGCCTCGAGCTCAGCATCGATCTCCCGAAGAGTTTGATCAAAGCTCTTCTCGGCGATTGGCACCTCGGAGTTTGAAGGCAAGGATTGAAAGCAAGAATCTAGAAAAAGATACAGAAAACAGAAACAAGAATGTAATTCGTAATCAAGAATGGTGATGAAGCTATCAGGAAATCAAGACAAAAAGATTGCACAGGTGTGTCAAGCCAAGAACAGTGGCAGAAATCAACAGATGTGTGAACAATGTGTATTCAAGAAGATGATTTGGAAACAACGGGTAAAACAACAATGGTGATTAACAATGAAGCAAAGCTTCTTGGAAAGCAACAAGAAATAAAACCAAGAGGAACAGTGGCTTATCAGAAAGAGGGAAGCCGGAATGAAAATTGCCGAAGTCTGACGACAATGATAGAATGACGTAAGCTTCACCGGAGGAGAGGAACGAAGACAGTTGCAGAAGCTTGAAAGCTTGGAACAATGACGGATTTAAGCAAAAGAGCTAGAAAGAGAAAAAGCCAGAGGATTGAATGAAAAAAGAGAAAAACAGTCAAGAAGACGACAAAGTTCAAGAATAAAGCCAAGTGCACATGCACTAAGTAAGTATGTGAAGAACAAGAAAGTAATGACCCAGACACGATACTAGCAACAAAAAGCGGATATGACAAGAACAGTGCCAGACATTCAAACAATTCAAAACTTAAAGACAGACGAAAATAGAAGGCAACAGATGGCAAGTAAACAGATTCAAAAGAGTTATGAAAGATTGAGCTTAATAGCAAGTAAAGAGTTTATGAACCTACCAAGTGAAATGAACGCCGATATGAAAATCGTCGGAGTCAAATAGATGACTGGAAATCGGGAACTCACTAGAGAGTGTGAGTGGAGCAGTTGCAAAGCTCTTGGAGTTTACGAATTAATGGAACCAGAACATCGGCTAGGAGGTGCGATTTCAAGCAGCTTGGAAAGCATGAAACTTGATTCTTGACACCAGTGGACAGTAAAGTCCAGGGAACTTTGAGGTCGGCGAGTTTGATCTCGGACAGAGAGGCACAGATGAACGAACAGTGTAGGTTCCATCACCTCAGAATGCCGAGGTAATAGAACCTAAGGGACAATTGTGGGGATATATTTTCTGAGTACCAACACGTAGCAAGGTGACGCCGACGTGTCAGCCGAGGTGCCACGTGTCCTGGTCGTGACGCCGAGGTGATTTCGGTAAGGCCGAGGTTATCTCCGAAGATATCGGAATCCAAGATAAGTGGATAAGGGACAAGAGTCCTAGAATGAAAAGGGAACTCAACCTAGATGAGGGACAAGAGTCCTAGAATAAGAGAACACTTCAGTTTGTATTAAGATAAGACTCTTAGATAATTTATCCTAATCTTACTGGGAGTCCAAGATTAGCAGTAATCCTGAGTCCATAGAAGTTAGGTTTCTATTGGGACTAGGTTTATGTTGGCTATAAAAGAGAGGCATCCCCATGGGTCTAAGGTATGCTTTTTGATACCCAAGCTTGTGAGTTTAGCACTTGATTTATCTTTGAGAGATATACTGACTTGATCGTCGGAGTGCCCCTGGGTGGACGAACCCCGCCGGAATCTTCTCTTTCTGTTGCAGGTCAGCCAGGTGCCATCTATTCTGCCGGTGCTCTCCAGCTGATTACTAAGCGGGCAGTGTGGTCAGAAAATCACCCACACAAAAATATATAATTTTATCATAAAATTTTGTAATATCAATTGCAAAATATGAATTTTGTCACAATTTGACGTAATAAAAAATGTCATAACTAGGATTATTTTGGGTAGGGTTTATAAGCTAATTTTTTTTACTTATTTAAAAATATATAAAAAAAATAAAGAAGTAATGTAAGGGTGTTTTGAGAACTTAGTTAAAAGTAAAATTTTGAATTTTTACCTATTTTGAGTCACATCACTTATCTATTTTTTATATATTTTTTCAAAAAAAATTAAAATAAGTTAAAAAGTTAGTTTTTAATCAACTTTTCAAACACAAAAATAAATCAATAAATAAATAACTTATTTTTATTGTCTAAAAAATAAGTCACAAACTTTTTTTACACACCTATTTTTGGGAAGTTGTTTTTTTAATTTTTTTTGAAAAATATATTAAAAAATAGAGTAGTAATTTAATCTAAAATAGATTAAAAATCAAATAATTAAAGAAAGGAGATGCGAAAGAATAAAAAAAAAATAGAAAAGTACAGACAAATATAAGCGGAGGGAAAAGGAGATGCGAAAGCATAAAGAAAAAGAAAAATAGAAAATGAGAGTGAAGACAAAAAGTCCGTCTTCAAAGGTTTGGCTTATAGCCGAGGTGGGCCCCACTGTCATTCTGTTGAATTGGCGCCATTTCATTGGTTGCTTTTGGAGCAACGAATAATTTCTCCTTCTCATCGTTCACCAATTATATATTCTTTTTTTTTCGATTCTTCACCAATTATATATTCACCATTGCTGATCTACACATTACCGTCATTGTTGACTAATCATTTCCACCGTTGCATATCCAACGTCACCCTTACAAATATATATTTTATCATGGCTAATTTACATTTTATCATCGTAAATACTTATAATTGAATAAGTGAATATGAGTAACGATAGTGGATATTAATAAATAAATTTATAATGATAAATTTATTAATCTGATCAATAAATTTATAATGATAAATTTATTAATTAAGATTTATAGTTAATAAGTTTGGTTAATAAGATTAACCCGTAATATCTCTTAAAATAATATGTTATGTATTTTTATAGTAAATGTACATGTTACGATAATTTTTTATTTAGAAATGAAATTACGCGTTTTATTTATTTATTTATAATATTACGTATTTTATAGTATTATTGTACATTTTGTGATTACAAAATATTTAAATTAAAACAATGTATAAAATTATCTTAAAAATACGTAATACTATTACAAAATGCGTAGTTTTATTTTTAAACTATAAATTAATGTAATTTTTGTTATTTTTAAAATTATCATAGGTCGGAGTAGTTATAGGAGGGAAATATGTTTTTTTCATTTAATCTTGCCGGTCGACCGGCCGACCGGCCGATCGTCCCCCCGGACAACATGTGTTTTGCTGACAGGTGCAAATTACCATTGGAGTGGCTGATTTCAAATATAGCAATTCGTCATATTTTTACTCAAATTTGATTAAATATTTAATTAACCGTTGGAGATGCCTTAACTGAAGAACAAGGGTTCTTTCCTCACTATTGAAGAAGAATAAAGTATTCACTGTCTTGTCATGTTTATAACTTTAACAAGTCTATTTATTATGATTTACACATAATTTTATCTTTTGGAAGATGGATTAATTTTTTGTTGAATTTTTGTATTGGGTAATATATTTGAAATGATGTTGAGATATCAAATGATAAAAACATCCCTACAAAATACAGTGAAATTTCCAAATAAGGCCTACAAAAATAGGGACAAAAATGCCATTTAGGCCCCTATCCTGAGAAATCTATTTCCTCACACTTGATTAACTCATGCACATCTTTTCTCTAAATTTTTTTATTACATTTCTATCCTTCAATCAAATTACTAACACACTCCTCCCTCCCTTCCTTCCTTCCAACTCAACCCTAACCTTTGAAAGATTGATGGAAGGAAAGGAATATGCTCAAAGGCTTCCCTAATTGTTAACGTTAAGCATCCTACTTTAAATATTCAAATTACTTTTGATGAGAATCACAAAATGGTAGCAAGAGAAGTTCATAAAAGCATTTTTTATTTTATTTTATTGTGTATTTGTAGTTTTTGAGGACCATAAAGTGTATTGGTAAATTTGTTATTGTTGTATGGTGAATGCTGCAGAATAAGGAAAGCACAGAGCATTGTACTATTCAACTTTATTATCGATTTATAGCTATTTGTGATTTAAACATAAGGAGCTACTGAAATTGTGGCTTTAGCAGGTTTAGGGTTTAAGATTTGTTGGAGAGAAGATGAGGATAGTTTAGTATTATCTAAAAATTATTGATGTGTATAGAGATAAAAATTAAAAGTT
>JAPPVO010005083.1:0-22495 GCA_030407325.1 Camellia japonica | reverse complement strand
GTGTAAACTGCACAAAATAGTGCGACGCGCAAAATAGCACGAGTGATAAACTGCAAAACACAGTGCGATGCGCAAGAAAGCGCGAGTGATAAAATGCACAAAACAGTGCGATGCGCAACATAGCGCGAATGTGAAATGCACAAAAAAGTGCGATGCGCAAAATAGCGCGAGTGTCAACTGCACAAAACTGTGCGATGTGCAAAATAGCGCGAGTGATAAACTTCCCAAAAACGTGCGATGCGCAAGAAAGTGCGAGTGATAAACTGCACAACACAGTGGTATACGCAAGAAAGTGCGAGTGATAAACTGCACAAAACAGTGCAATGCGCAAAATAACGAGAGTGTCAACTGCCCAAAACAGTACGATGCGCAAAATAGCGCGAGTGTAAGCTGCACAAAACAGTGCGATGCGCAAAATAGCGCGAGTGATAAACTGCACAACACAGTGCGATGCGCAAGAAAGCGCGAGTGATAAACTGCCCAAAACAGTGCGATGCGCAAGAAAGCACGAGTGTGAACTGCACAAAATAGTGCGATGCGCAAAATAGCGCGAATGTCAACTGCACAAAATAGTGCGATACGCAAAATAGCGCGAGTGATAAATTGCACAAAATAGTGCGATGCGCAAAATAGCGCGATTGTAAACAGTATAAAACAGTGCGATGCGCACAATAGCGCGAGTGATAAACTGCAAAATATAGTGCGATGCGTAAGAAAACGCGAGTGATAAACTGCACAAAACATTGCGATGCGCAAAATAGCGCGAGTGTAAACTGCACAAAACAGTGCGTTGCGTGAAATAGCTCGAGTGATAAACTGCACAACACAGTGCGATGCGCAAGAAACGCGAGTGATAAACTGCACAAAATAGTTCGATGGGCAACATAGCGCGAGTGTGAACTGCACAAAACAGTCCGATGCGCAAAATAGTGCGAGTGTCAACTGCACAAAACAGTGCGATGCGCAAAATAGCACGAGTGATAAACTGCACAAAACAGTGCAATGCGCAAAATAGTGCGAGTGATAAACTGCGAAACACAGTGCGATGCGCAAGAAAGTGCGAGTGAAAAACTGCACAAAACAGTGCGATGCGCAATATAGCGTGAGTGGGAACAGCACGAAACAGTGCGATGTGCAAAATAGCGAGAGTGTCAACTGCCCAAAACAGTGCGATGCGCAAAATAGCGCGAGTGATAAACTACACAACATAGTGCGATGCGCAAGAAAGTGCGAGTGATAAACTGCACAACACAGTGCGATGCGCAAGAAAGTGCGAGTGATAAACTGCACAACACAGTGCGATGCGCAAGAAAGTGTGAGTGATAAACTGCACGAAACAGTGCGATCCGCAAAATATCGCGAGTGTCATCTTCCCAAAACGGTGCGATGCGCAAAATAGCGCGAGTGATAAACTGCACAACAAAGTGCGATGCGTAAGAAAGCGCGAGTGATAAACTGCACAAAACATTGGGATGCGCAAAATAGCGCGACTGTAAACTGCATAAAACAGTGCGATGCGCAAAATAGCACGAGTGATAAACTGCACAACGCAGTGCGATGCGCAAGAAAGCGCGAGTGATAAACTGCACAAAACAGTGCGATGCGCAACATAGCGCGAGCATGAACTGCACAAAATAGTGCGATGCGCAAAAAGAGCGCGAGTGTCAACTTCACAAAACAGTGCGATGCGCAAAATAGCGCGAATGTCAACTGCACAAAACAGTGCGTTGCGCAAAACAGCGCGAGTGATAAACTGCACAAAACAGTGCGATGCGCAAGAAAGCGCGAGTGATAAACTGCACAAAACAGTGCGATGCGCAAGAAAGTGCAAGGGTGAACTGCACAAAACAGTACGATGCGCAAAATAGCGCGAGTGTGAACTGCACAAAATAGTGCGACACGCAAAATAGCGCGAGTGATAAACTGCAAAAAATAGTGCGACGCGCAAAATAACGCGAGTGTGAACTGCACAAAACAGTGCGACGCGCTGTAGACACCCCATTTTTGACCGTCCTCAAGACTTGGACGTCACCGCTGGAACACTCGGTGATTATCCATGTTTGTGTTCGTTTGGAGTTCCCGGAGTTCTCGGCTCGCGCGCCTTGCCTCAGGACTTCCGAACTCGACCGTTTTGTGCTTGGTTTTGCACCAAACACTTGTGTTTTGCCTTGGGAGGGCAGGGATTGCTTTGTGAGGCATCCCCACACACCACCGGCAGTGGCTAGAGGCCACCGGCTGTTTGGTGTTGCCACCGGCACTATATTGTGCCGGTCGGCACTATTTTGTGCCGGTCGGCACTCTTTTTGGCAAAATGACCATTTTACCCTGCCGACCACTTTACAGCTGCTTTCTGAGATATTTTCAGACAGCTTTCTGGTGTTTGTTTCCCCTCCATACACGTGTATGGAGGGATGAGCCCTTTGGATGCCTTAACTTGTAAGTTTTGGATGCCTATACAAGAGAAGGCTCTTCTCTTGGCTCAAGGGTTAGTTTTTTTTGGAGAGTTAGACATTTTAGGAGAGGGAGAAGCTCTGGTTTTAGGTTAGATTTTGTGTATCTATCCTATCTCTCTCTCTTTCTCTCTTGTTTTGTACACTAGGTGTTTGTGACTTACTATTGCTCACCAACACCTAGTGTTTCACCTTCCTCTTGGAATTGAAGTGCTAAGGGCTTGTTCTTGGTGTTCTTGGCTGGTTTGGAGCTCAAGGAACCAACAACTCCAACCTTTGTGAAGTTGATCATCAAGGGTAAGAAACTTACTTTATTTACCCCATTTTTGCACTCCATTTTTGCCTAGTTTAAAACAGTTTTTGTGCCTGGTCTATAACACAAAATAGTTCTGTTTTTTAACCCTCTTTATTGTTTATTAAGAGTGTTTTGTGGTTTGGGGGAGTTTGACCCCCTTTAGGCCTTGAAAAGGGCTCATTTTTGTGCTATTTTGGAGAGATCCGGGACTTGTGTGCTTGGACCTTTCCACCACTGAAATCTTGAGGGATTTCAGTGGTGGAGATGGTGCCTTAAAGTCCTAGAAAGGGGAGGGCCACCCCCTCTCCTTGATGTCCTTGAAAAGAGCAAGTTTTGGCTTCCCAAAGGAGCACCATGTTTGAGTGTGTGTTGAGCATGCCTTGGTTGTTTTCCATGCTTATATTGCCATGATATAACATGCCTCCAAGTTGGTTTTGGTCTCCTATGCATGCTTAGTATAGTTGCCTTGTAATGCCTCTTTATGCCTTAACATGCTTAGGTTGTATGCCTCCATTTCTAGCATGTTTTAGACTTGTGTTTTGAAGATTTCGTGCTCATATTACCATGTTTTAGGTCTGTCCATAAGTATTTTGGTCAATCTTAGCATGTTTAATATAGCCCCTTTGCATTTGGCTTGTTGGCCTTAAGAGCATGCATGTGTAGCATGTGTTGTTTGCATTATTTTGGTGGTTTGGGGCCACTTGACATGCAATTTCAGTCCCCTAGAAGTGCTTGTATGTTTACATTGCATGCCTCTTTGTGACTTCTTAAGCTAGTGTTGAATGCTCCATGTTTTGGTCATGTTGCACGCCTTTGTGCTTGAGCCTCTTAGATGCCATCTAGGTGCTCCTTAGGCTTTGTTTAGGTCTGCTTGTGACCTATTTTGAGCCCCTTTAGCCTTGTGAGGCTTGGTAGACTCGGCCTTGGTTTAAGCCTTCATGGCTTGTTTTAAGTACTTGGACCTTTTGTTGCATGTTTAGCTTGCTTGGTAGCATGATTTGGCATCAAGTTTTGCATGATTTTCAGAGTTTTATGTGCATGCTAGTAATCCATGTTTAACTCATTTCAAGTGTGCTTGAATGTTGTTTGTTATGCTTAAGTGTTGGTGCCTTAACATGCGTATACGTGCATGTGTATTTGGCCCTCATGACTTAGCATTTGGCTACTAATTTTAGGCCTTTTGGGTTGCCTAATTCATGTCTAGGTCCATCCCTCATTTGGTTTGCATGCTTGTATTATATGCTTGCTTGTATGCTTGCATGAGTGCATTGTATTACCCTTGTTGCATGGTAGATAACATGACTAGGTTGCATCATGTCAACATGCATTCCTTGTCCCTTGAGTTGGTGATAGGATTGGGACTTTTGTTTGTTTGATTTGCACACATTTGAGATCAAAGGTGCATCCTTGGTCCTTAGGGCCATCATGCATGGAAATGCGTGATTGGTGGTCCGGGAATCGAGGCACATGCCCCGTTGAGTCATTAACATGATGTGGGATGTGTTTTGTGCATACATGCTTTGAATTACCTTGCCATGCATAGTTTGTCTTCTGCTGCTGTGAGTTGCAGGATCTGCAGAACATTTTGTGCCGACCGGCACTTTTTAGTGCCGACCGGCAGTGTTTTCCCAGCCGATGGAACAATTCAGTGCCGGTGGCCTCCTCCTTCAGCCAGTGGTGCTATGCCCCAGCCGGTGGTACTCCCCAGTGCTCTGAGAGGCACTCCTGGGACTTTGGCAATTTTCAGAGGAGGAGAGCAGGGGAAACAGAGGCACACTTGCATGGCGGTGCGATTCCGAGCGAGTCCCGGGCACGCGCATTCATTTGGCCCTCATCCCGAGGCGTTTTATTGCTTAATTAGATTAATTAATTTATTTATTTAATTTAAGTGATTTGTAATAATTAATTAGCTAGAATAGTTAATTATTTATTCATTTCTGTATTATTATTCGGTCCCTCCGAGTGAGGGCGAAATTGTAATAAGTGTGTGTGAGTGGGTGTATGTCTTCCAATCCCCATTTCTTTCTATCCCTTTTATTTACCCGCTTATGTTGGTAGATTAGGACACATTTAAATTAGCATACCTTATGCAATGCATGCGTGCATCCATGCATTTGTTGACATGCAACGGGCTCGGCACATCATACAAACTGCATCGTACTTTCAATTCCAAATTGAATACGTGATAGTTGTAGCATTTCACATGCCATGTCTAGGATAGCCGAGCCTGTCTAGATTACAACTTTGCATGTGTTGCATTAGACATTTCAGTATGCTTAGGTCCATGTATGGATTTCTGATAAGCTTCTGTTTTGGCTCGGAGTACGATGTAAGTATTTTACGCTTTAGCATATCGCATGCGTGTGAATGTTGCCATGACAGTATGCTTACCATGCGGCTAAGTGCTTATGTGAGATAAAATGTTTGAATGCCTGTGGGTGGAGGTTGGATTGCTTGAGTTGGGAAAACTCATTGAAATCCGTGTTTTAGCCTACTTGCGAGTAGCAAATTCCAAAGCATTTTCAAAACGAACGGATATGCAATGTTTATTTCCAAGTTAGGCAATCTAGTCTATACTTTTGTGTTGTGCGCATCACATAGTAATTCTAGGCTAAATAATCAGAATAAGAACGCATAAAGTTTTCAAAACTTGGATATCACGGTTAGTAGAGGCCGGTCTTCGGACCGGGCGAAAGGGGGTGCTCATAGCTGACCTTCCCCGATCGTACCCAAGCTCCCGAGCCAAGACCACTTTGGTGATGACGGACACGTGGCCTTCGGCACCGAGTCAGGGTTTCCTAAATTTCCCATTTTAAAAATATTTAGGTGGCGACTCTGTAATCTGGCAAAGCAGTCCATGTTTGGCACTACTTTTCAAAAATCTGTTTTTCTTCAAAACGATTTGCCAGAGTTGGACTCTTTGGTTCAGATTTAGAACCGCAACACACAAAAAAGGGAGTCCGAACTGTAGAGTGAAGCCCACGGGCGCGTCTACACGCGCAAAATAGCGCGCGTGATAAACTGCACAAAATAGTGCGACGCGCAGAATAACGCGAGTGTCCACTGCAGAAAATAGTGCGGCGCAAAATAGCGCTAGTCTCAACTGCACAAAATAGTGCAAGGCACAAAATAGCGCGAGTGATAAACTGCACAAAACAGTGCGACGCACAAAATAGCGCGAGTGATAAACTGCAAAAAATAGTGCGACGCGTAAAATAGCGCGAGTGTGACTGCACAAAACTGTGCGACGCGCAAAATAGCGCGAGTGATAAACTGCACAAAATAGTGCGACGCCCAAAATAGGGCGAGTGTGAACCGCACAAAACTGTCTTACGCGCAAAATAGCGCGTGTGCTAACCGCACAAAACAGTGCGACACGCAAAATAGCGCGAGTGATAAACTGTAAAAAAGTGTGCGATGCGTAAAATAGCGCGAGTGTGAACTGCACAAAACAGTGCGACGTGCAAAATAGCGCGAGTCTGAACTGCACAAAACAGTGCGACGCGCAAAATAGCCGAGTGTGAACTGCACAAAATAGTGCGACGCGCAAAATAGCGCGAGTGATGAACTGCACAAAACAGTGCGACGCGCAAAATAGCGCGAGTGATAAACTCCAAAAAACAGTGCGATGCGGAAAATAGCGCGAGTGTGAGCTGCAGAAAACAGTGCGATGCGCAAAATAGCGCGAGTGATAAACTGCACAAAACTGTGCGACGCGCAAAATAACACGAGTGTGAACTACACAAAACAGTGCGACGCAAAGTAGCGCGAGTCTCAACTACGCAAAACATTGCAAGGCGCAAAATAGCGCAAGTGATAAACTGCACAAAACAGTGCGACGCGCAAAATAGCGCAAGTGATAAACTGCACAAAACAGCGCGACGCGCAAAATAGAGCGCGTGATAAACTGTAAAAAACAGTGCGACGCGCAAAATAGCGCGAGTGTGAACTACACAAAACAGTGCGACGCGCAAAATAGCCCGAGTGTGTACTACACAAAACTGTGCGGCGCAAAATAGCGCGAGTCTCAACTGCACAAAACAGTGCGAAGCACAAAATGGAGCGAGTGTGAACTGCACAAAATAGTGCGACGCGCAAAATAACGCGAGTGATAAACTGCACAAAATAGTGCGACGCGCAAAATAGCGCGAGTGATAAACTGGAACAAACAGTGCGACGCACAAAATAGCGCGAGTGTGAACTGCACAAAACAGTGCGACGCGCAAAATAGAGCGAGCGATAAACTGCAGAAAACAGTGCGACGCGCAAAATAGCGCGAGCGTGGACTGCACAAAACTGTGCGGCGCAAAATAGCGCGAGTCTCAACTGCACAAAATAGTGCAATGCGCAAAATAGCGTGAGTGATAAACTGCACAAAACTGTGCGACGTGCAAAATAGCGCAAGTGATAAACTGCACAAAACAGTAGGACGCGCAAAATAGCGTGAATGTCACCTGCACAAAACAGTGCGACGCGCAAAATAGCAAGACTGAGAAACTGCACAAAATAGTGCGACGCGCAAAATAGTGCGAGTGTAAAACTGCAAAAAAACAGCGCGACACGCAAAATAGCGCGAGTGTGAGCTGCAGAAAACAGTGCGATGCGCAAAATAGCGCGAGTGATAAACTGCACAAAACTGTGCGACGCACAAAATAACGCGAGTGCGAACTGCACAAAGTAGTGCGACGCAAAGTAGCGCGAGTCTCAACTACACAAAACATTGCAAGGCGCAAAATAGTGCGAGTGTTAAACTGCACAAAAAAGTGTGACGCGCAAAATAGCGCGAGTGATAAACTACACAAAACAGTGCGACGCGCAAAATGGCGTGAGTGATAAACTGTAAAAAACAGTGCGACGCGCAAAATAGCGCGAGTGTGAACTGCACAAAACAGTGCGACGCACAAAATAGCCCGAGTGTGTACTACACAAAACTGTGCGGCGCAAAATAGCGCGAGTCTCAACTGCACAAAACAGTGCAATGCGCAAAATAGCGCGAGTGTGAACTGCACAAAACAGTGCGACGCGCAAAATAGCGCGAGTGATAAACCGCACAAAACAGTGCATTGCGCAAAATAGCGCGAGTGATAAACTGGAACAAATAGTACGACGCGCAAAATAGCGAGTGTGAACTGCACAAAACAGTGCGATGCACAAAATAGAGCGAGTGATAAACTGCACAAAACAGTGTGACGTGCAAAATAGCGCGAGTGTGAACTGCACAAAACAGTGCGGCGCAAAATAGCGCGAGTCTCAACTGCACAAAATAGTGCAATGCGCAAAATAGCGCGAGTGATAAACTGCACAAAACAGTGCGACGCGCAAAATATCGCGAGTGTGAACTGCACAAAACAGTGCGAAGCGCAAAATAGCGCGAGTGATAAACTGCACAAAACAGTGCGACGCGCAAAATAGCACGAGTGATAAACTACACAAAATAGTGCGACGCGCAAAATAGCACGAGTGATAAACTGCAAAAAACAGTGCGACGCGGAAAATAGCGCGAGTGTGAGCTGCAGAAAACAGTGCGATGCACAAAATAACGTGAGTGATAAACTGCCCAAAACTGTGCGACGCGCAAAATAGCGCGACTGTGAACTGCATAAAACAGTGCGACGCAAAGTAGCGCGAGTCTCAACTACACAAAACAGTGCAAGGCGCAAAATAGCGCGAGTGATAAACTGCACAAAACAGTGCTACGCGCAAAATAGCGCGAGTGATAAACTGTAAAAAACAGTGCGTCGCGCAAAATGGCGCGAGTGTGAACTACACAAAACTGTGCAACGCGCAAAATAGCGCGAGTGATAAACTGCAAAAAATAGTGCGACGCGCAAAATAGCGCGAGTGTGAACAGCACAAAACAGGGCGACGCGCAAAATAGCGCGAGTGATAAACTGCACAAAACAGTGCGACGCGCAAAATAGCGCGAGTGTGAACTGCACAAAACAGTGCGGCGTAAAATAGCGCCAGTGATAAACTGCACAAAACACTGGGACGCGCAAAATAGTGCGAGTGATAAACTGCAAAAAGCAGTGCAACGCGTAAAATAGCGCGAGTGTGAACTGCACAAAACAGTGCGACGCGCAAAATAGCGCAAGTGACAAACTGCCCAAAATAGTGCGACCCACAAAAATAGCGCGATGTGAACCGCACAAAATAGTCTTACGCGCAAAATGCGAGTGTGCTTACCGCACAAAACAGTGCGACGCGCAAAATAGCGTGAGTGTAAACTGCACAAAATAGTGCGATGTGCAAAATAGCGCAGTGTGAAACCGCACAAAACAGTGCGACGCGCAAAATAGCGCGAGGGGAACTGCACAAAACAGTGCGCCGCGCAAATAGCGCGAGTGCGAACTGCACAAAACAGTGCGACGCGCAAAATAGCGGAGTGATAAACTGCCACAAAACAGTGCGACGCGCAAAATAGCGCGAGTGTGAACTGCACAAAGCAGTGCACGCGCAAATAGAGTGAGTGATAAACTGCACAAAACAATGTGAGGCGCAAAATAGCGCGAGTCTCAACTGCAAAAAACAGTGCAATGCGCAAAATAGAGCGAGTGATAAACTGCACAAAACAGTGGACGAGCAAAACAGCGCGAGTGATAAACTGCGCAAAAACAGTGCGATGCGCAGAATAGCGCGAGTGACAAACAGCAAAAACCAGTGCGACGCGCAAAATAGCGCGAGTGATAAACCGCACAAAACAGTGCGACGCGCAAAATATCGCGAGTGTGAACTGCACAAAACAGTGCGAAGCGCAAAATAGCGCGAGTGATAAACTGCACAAAACAGTGGGACGCGCAAAATAGCGTGTGTGTGACTTGCACAAAATAGTGCGACGCGCAAAATAGCACGAGTGATAAACAGCACAAAACAGTGCGACACACAAAATATCGCGAGGGTGAACTGCTGAAAACAGTGCGATGCGCAAAATAGTGCGAGTGATAAACTGCACAAAATAGTGCGACGCGCAAAATAGCGCGAGTGTGAACTGCACAAAACAGTGCGACGCAAAATAGCGCGAGTCTCAACTGCACAAAACAGTGCAAGGCGCAAAATAGCGCGAGTGATAAACTGCACAAAACAGTGCGACGCGCAAAATAGCGCGAGTGATAAACTGCACAAAACAGCGCGACGCGCAAAATAGCGCGAGTGTGAACTGCACAAAACAGTGCGACGCGCAAAATAGAGCGAGTGATAAACTGCACAAAACAGTGCGACGTGCAAAATAGCGCGAGTGTGAACTGCACAAAACAGTGCGGCGCGAAATAGCGCGAGTCTTAACTGCACAAAATAGTGCAATGCGCAAAATAGCGCGAGTGATAAACTGCTCAAAACAGTGCGACGTGCAAAATATCGTGAGTGTGAACTGCACAAAACAGTGCGAAGCGCAAAATAGCACGAGTGATAAACTGCACAAAAGAGTGCGACGCGCAAAATAGCACGAGTGATAAACTGCACAAAACAGTGCGACGCGTAAAATAGCGCGAGTGTGAGCTGCAGAAAACAGTGCGATGCGCAAAATAACGTGAGTGATAAACTGCCCAAAACTGTGCGACGCGCAAAATAGCGCGACTGTGAACCGCACAAAACAGTGCGACGCAAAGTAGCGCGAGTCTCAACTACACAAAACAGTGCAAGGCGCAAAATAGCGCGAGTGATAAACTGCACAATACAGTGCTACGCACAAAATAGCGCGAGTGATAAACTGTAAAAAATAGTACGACGCGCAAAATTGCGCGAGTGTGAACTGCACAAAACTGTGCAACGCGCAAAATAGCGCGAGTGATAAACTGCACAAAATAGTGCGACGCAGAAAATAGCGTGAGTATGAACCGCGCAAAATAGTGTTACGTGCAAAATAGCGCGTGTGCTAAACGCAAAAAACAGTGCGACGCGCAAAATAGCGCGAGTGATAAACTAACAAACAGTGCGACGCGTAAAATAGCATGAGTGATAAATTGCACAAAGCAGTGCGACGCGCAAAATAGCGCGAGTGATAAACTGCAAAAAATAGTGCGACGGCAAAATAGCGCGAGTGTGAACAGCACAAAACAGGGCGACGCGCAAAATAGCGTGAGTGATAATCTGCACAAAACAGTACGACGCGCAAAATAGCGCGAGTGTGAACTGCACAAAACAATGCGGCGTAAAAATAGCGCCAGTGATAAACTGCACAAAACACTGGGACGCGCAAAATAGTGCGAGTGATAAACTGCAAAAAGCAGTACAACGCGTAAAATAGCGCGAGTGTGAACTGCACAAAACAGTGCGGCGCGCAAAATATCGCAAGTGATAAACTGCACAAAATAGTGCGACCGACAAAATAGCGCGAGTGTGAACCGCACAAAACAGTCTTACGCGCAAAATAGCGAGTGTGCTTACCGCACAAAACAGTGCGACGCGCAAAATAGCGTGAGTGATAAACTGCACAAAATAGTGCGATGCGCAAAATAGCGCGAGTGTGAACCGCACAAAACAGTGCGACGCGCAAAATTGCACGAGTGGGAACTGCACAAAACAGTGCGACGCGCAAAATAACGCGAGTGCGAACTGCACAAAACAGCGCGACGCGCAAAATAGCGTGAGTGATAAACTGCACAAAACAGTGCGACGCGCAAAATACCACGAGTGATAAACTGCAACAAACAGTGCGACGCGCAAAATAGCGCGAGTGTGAACTGCACAAAACAGTGCGACGCGCAAAATAGAGCGAGTGATAAACTGCACAAAAGAGTGTGAGGCGCAAAATAGCGCGAGTCTCAACTGCAAAAAACAGTGTAATGCGCAAAATAGAGCGAGTGATAAACTGCACAAAACAGTGGGACGAGCAAAACAGCGCGAGTGATAAACTGCGCAAAACAGTGCGACGCGCAGAATAGCGCGAGTGATAAACAGCAAAAACCAGTGCGACGCGCAAAATAGCGCGAGTGATAAACTGCAAAAAACAGTGCGACGTGCAAAATAGCGCGAGTGTGAACTGCACAAAACAGTGCGGCGCGAAATAGCGCGAGTCTTAACTGCACAAAATAGTGCAATGCGCAAAATAGCGCGAGTGATAAACTGCTCAAAACAGTGCGACGTGCAAAATATCGCGAGTGTGAACTGCACAAAACAGTGCGAAGCGCAAAATAGCACGTGACAAACTGCACAAAAGAGTGCGACGCGCAAATAGCACGAGTGATAAACTGCACAAAACAGTGCGACGCGCAAAATAGCGCGAGTGTGAGCTGCAGAAAACAGTGCGATGCGCAAAAAACGTGAGTGATAAACTGCCCAAAACTGTGCGACGCGCAAAATAGCGCGACTGTGAACCGCACAAAACAGTGCGACGCAAAGTAGCGCGAGTCTCAACTACACAAAACAGTGCAAGGCGCAAAATAGCGCGAGTGATAAACTGCACAATACAGTGCTACGCACAAAATAGCGCGAGTGATAAACTGTAAAAAACAGTGCGACGCGCAAAATGGCGCGAGTGTGAACTACACAAAACTGTGCAACGCGCAAAATAGCGCGAGTCATAAACTGCACAAAATAGTGCGACGCACAAAATAGCCTGATTATGAACCGCACAAAATAGTGTTACGCGCAAAATAGCGCGTGTGCTAACTGCACAAAACAGTGCGACGCGCAAAATAGCGCGAGTGATAAACTACACAAAACAGTGCGACGCGTAAAATAGCGTGAGTGATAAATTGCACAAAGCAGTGCGACGCGCAAAATAGCGCGAGTGATAAACTGCAAAAAATAGTGCGACGCGCAAAATAGCGCGAGTGTGAACAGCACAAAACAGGGCGACGCGCAAAATAGCGTGAGTGATAATCTGCACAAAACAGTACGACGCGCAAATAGCGCGAGAGATGTGAACTGCACAAAACAATGCGGCGTAAAATAGCGCCAGTGATAAACTGCACAAAACACTGCGACGCGCAAAATAGTGCGAGTGATAAACTGCAAAAAGCAGTGCAACGCGTAAATAGCGCGAGTGTGAACTGCACAAAACAGTGCGACGCGCAAAATATCGCAAGTGATAAACTGCACAAAATAGTGCGACCGACAAAATAGCGCGAGTGTGAACCGCAAAACAGTCTTACGCGCAAAATAGCGAGTGTGCTTACCGCACAAAACAGTGCGACGCGCAAAATAGCGTGAGTGATAAACTGCACAAAATAGTGCGATGCGCAAAATAGCGCGAGTGTGAACCGCACAAACACAGTGCGACGCGCAAAATTGCACGAGTGGGAACTGCACAAAACAGTGCGACGCGCAAAAAAAGCGAGTGCGAACTGCACAAAACAGCGCGACGCGCAAAAGCGTGAGTGATAAACTGCACAAAACAGTGCGACGCGCAAAATACCACGAGTGATAAACTGCAACAAATAGTGCGACGCGCAAAATAGCGCGAGTGTGAACTGCACAAAACAGTGCGACGCGCAAAATAGAGCGAGTGATAAACTGCACAAAAGAGTGTGAGGCGCAAAATAGCGCGAGTCTCAACTGCAAAAAACAGTGTAATGCGCAAAATAGAGCGAGTGATAAACTGCACAAAACAGTGGGACGAGCAAAACAGCGCGAGTGATAAACTGCGCAAAACAGTGCGACGCGCAGAATAGCGCGAGTGATAAACAGCAAAAACCAGTGCGACGCGCAAAATAGCGCGAGTGATAAACTGCACAAAACAGTGCGACGCGCAAAATATCGCGAGTGTGAACTGCACAAAACAGTGCGAATCGCAAAATAGCGCGAGTGATAAACTGCACAAAACAGTGCGACGCGCAAAATAGCGTGTGTGTGACTTGCACAAAATAGTGCGACGCGCAAAATAGCGCGAGTGATAAACAGCACAAAACAGTGCGACGCACAAAATATCGCGAGTGTGAACTGCTGAAAACAGTGCGATACGCAAAATAGCGCGAGTGATAAACTGCACAAAACAATGCGACGCGCAAAATAGCGCGAGTGTGAACTGCACAAAACAGTGCGACACAAAATAGCGCTAGTCTCAACTGCACAAAACAGTGCAAGGCGCAAAATAGCGCGAGTGATAAACTGCACAAAACAGGGCGCCGCGCAAAATAGCGCGAGTGATAAACCGCACAAAACAGCGCGACGCGCAAAATAGCGTGAGTGTGAACTGCACAAAACAGTGTGACGCGCAAAATAGCGCGAGTGATAAACTGCACAAAATAGTGCGATGCAGAAAATAGAGCAAGTGTGAACTGCACAAAACAGTGCGACGCGCAAAATAGAGCGAGTGATGAACTGCACAGAACAGTGCGACGCGCAAAATAGCGCGAGTGTGAACTGCACAAAACAGTGGGGCGCAAAATAGCGTGAGTCTCAACGGCACAAAACAGTGCAATGCCAAATAGCGCGAGTGATAAACTGCACAAAATAGTGCGACGCGCAAAATAGGGCGAGTGATAAACCGCAAAAAACAGTGCGACGCGCAAAACAGCGCGAGTGATAAACTGCCCAAAACAGTGCGATGCGCAAAATATCGCGAGAGTGAACTGCACAAAACAGTACGAAGCACAAAATAGCGCGAGTGATAAACTGCACAACATAGTGCGACGCGCAAAATAGAGGGAGTGTGAGCTGCAAAAAACAGTGCGACGCACAAAATAACACGAGTGATAAACTGCACAAAACAATGCGACGCGCAAAATAGCGCTAGTTTGAGCTGCAGAAAATAGTGCGATGCACAAAATAGCGCGAGCGATAAACTGCACAAAACTGTGCAACGCGCAAAATAGCGCGAGTGTGAACCACACAAAATAGTGCGACGCGCAAAATAGCGTGAGTGATAAACTACACAAAACAGTGCGATGAGCAAAATACCGCGAGTGATAAACTGCAACAAACAGTGCGACGCGCAAAATAGCGCGAGTGTGAACTGCACAAAACAGTACAACGCGCAAAATAGCGCGAGTGATAAACTGCACAAAACAGTACGACGCGCAAAATAGAGCGACTGTGACCTGCACAAAACAGTGCGATGCGCAAAATAGCGCGAGTGATAAACTGCAAAAAATTGTGCAACGCGCAAAATAGCGCGAGTGTGAGCTGCAGAAAACAGTGCGATGCGCAAAATTGCACGAGTGATAAACTGCACAAAACTGTGCGACGCGCAAAATAGCGCGAGTGTGAACTGCACAAAACAGTGCGACGCGCAAAATAGCGCGAGTGATAAACTGCACAAAACAGTGCGGCGCGCAAAATAGTGCGAGTGATAAACTGTAAAAAATAGTGCGACACGCAAAATAGCGCGTGTGTGAACTGCACAAAGCAGTGCGACGCGTAAAATAGCCCGAGTGTGTACTGCACAAAACTGTGCGGCGCAAAATAGCGCGAGTCTCAATTGCACAAAACAGCGCGATGCACAAAATGGCGAGAGTGTGAACTGCACAAAACAGTGCGACGCGCAAAATAGCGCGAGTGATAAACTGCAAAAACCAGTGCGACGCGCAAAATAGCGCGAGTGTGAGCTGCAGAAAATAGTGCGATGCGCAAAATAGCGCGAGTGATAAACTGCAGAAAACTGTGCCACGCGCAAAATAGCGCGTGTGTGAACTGCACAAAAAAGTGCGACGCGCAAAATAGCGTGAGTGATAAACAGCACAAAACTGTGCGATGCGCAAAATACCGCGAGTGATAAACTGCAACAAACAGTGTGACGCGTAAAATAGTGCGACGCGCAAAATAGAGCGAGTGTGACCTGCACAAAACAGTGCGACTCGCAAAATAGCACGAGTGATAAACTGCACAAAACAGTGCGACGCGCAAAATAGCACGAGTGATAAACTGCAAAAAATAGTGCGACGCGCAAAATAGCGCGAGTGTGAGCGGCAGAAAACAGTGCGATGCGCAAAATAGCGCGAGTGATAAAATGCACAAAACTGTGCGACGCGCAAAATAGCACGAGTGTGAACTGCACAAAACAGTGTGACGCAAAGTAGCGCGAGTCTCAACTACACAAAACAGTGCAAGGCGCAAAATAGCGCGAGTGATAAATTGCACAAAACAGTGCGACGCGCAAAATAGCGCGAGTGATAAACTGCACAAAACAGTGCGACGCGCAAAATAGCGCGAGTGACAAACTGTAAAAAATAGTGCGACGCGCAAAATAGCGCGAGTGTGTACTGCACAAAACTGTGCGACGCGCAAAATAGCGTGAGTGATCAATTGCACAAACTAGTGCGACGCGCAAAATAGCGCGAGTGTGAGCTGCAGAAAACAGTGCGATGCGCAAAATAGCGCGAGTGATAAACTGCACAAAACTGTGCGACGCGCAAAATAGCGCGAGTGTGAACTGCACAAAACAGTGCGACGCAAAGTAGCGCGAGTCTCAACTACACAAAACAGTGCAAGGCGCAAAATAGCGCGAGTGATAAACTGCACAAAACAGTGCGACGCGCAAAATAGCGCGAGTGATAAATTGCACAAAACAGTGCGACGCGCAAAATAGCGCGAGTGATAAACTGTAAAAAACAGTGCGACTTGCAAAATAGCGCGAGTGTGAACTGCACAAAACAATGCGACGCGCAAAAAGCCCGAGTGTGTACTGCACAAAACTGTGCGGCGCAAAATAGCGCGAGTCTCAACTGCACAAAACAGTGCGAAGTGCAAAATAGAGCGAGTGTGAACTGCACAAAACAATGCGACGCGCAAAATAGCGCGAGTGATAAACTACACAAAACAGTGCGACGCGCAAAATAGCGCGTGTGACAAACTGGAACAAACAGTGCGATGCACAAAATAGCGCGAGTGTGAACTGCACAAAACAGTGCGACGCGCAAAATAGAGCGAGTGATAAACTGCACAAAACAGTGCGACGTGAAAAATAGCGCGAGTGTGAACTGTACAAAACAGTGCGACACAAAGTAGCGCGAGTCTCAACTACACAAAACAGTGGAAGGCGCAAAATAGCGCGAGTGATAAACTGCACAAAACAGTGCGACGCGCAAAATAGCGCGAGTGTGAACTGGAATAAACAGTGCGAAGCGCAAAATAGCGCGACTGTGAACTGCACAAAACAGTTTGACGCGAAAAATAGCCCGAGTGTGTACTGCAGAAAACTGTGCGGCGCAGAATAGCGCGAGTCTCAACTGCACAAAACAGTGCGAAGCGCAAAATAGCGCGAGTGTGAACTGCACAAAACAGTGCGACACGCAAAATAGCGCGAGTGATAAACTGCACAAAACAGTGCGTCGCGCAAAATAGCGCGAGTGATAAACTGGAACAAATAGTGCGACGCGCAAAATTGCGCGAGTGTGAACTGCACAAAACTGTGCGACGCGCAAAATAGAGCGAGTGATAAACTGCACAAAACAGTGCGACGCGCAAAATAGCGCGATTGTGAACTACCCAAAACTGTGCGGCGCTAAATAGCGCGAGTGTGAAATGCACAAAACAGTGCGACGCGCAAAATAGCGTGAGTGATAAACTACACAAAACAGTGCGACGCGTAAAATACCGTGAGTGATAAACTGCAACAAACAGCGCGACGCGCAAAATAGCGCGGGTGTGAACTGCACAAAACAGTGCGACGCGCAAAATAGCGCGAGTGTGAACTGCACAAAACAGTGCGGCGCAAAACATCACGAGTCTCAACTGCACAAAACAGTGCAATGCGCAAAATAGAGCAAGTGTAAAACTACACAAAACAGGGGGACTCGCAAAATAGCGCGAGTGATAAACTGCACAAAACAGCGGGACATGCAAAATAACGTGAGTGATAAACTGCACAAAACAGTGCGACGCGCAAAATAGCGCGAGTGATAAACTGCACAAAACAGTGCGACGCGCAAAATATCGCGAGTGATAAACTGCACAAAACACTGCGAAGCGCAAAATAACACGAGTGATAAACTGCACAAAACAGTACGAAGCGCAAAATAACACGAGTGATAAACTGCACAAAACAGTACGACGCGCAAAATAGCGCGAGTGTGACCTGCACAAAACAGTGCGACGCGCAAAATAGAACGAGTGATAAACTGCAGAAAACAGTGCGATGCGCAGAATAGCGCGAGTGATAAACTGCAAAAAACAGTGCGACGCGCAAAATTGCGCGAGTGATAAACTGCACAAAACTGTGCGACGCGCAAAATAGCGCGAGTGTGAACTGCACAAAACAGTGCGACGCAAAGCAGCGGGAGTCTCAACTACACAAAACTATGCAAGGCGCAAAATAGCGAGAGTGATAAACTGCACAAAACAGTGCGACGCGCAAAATATCGCGAGTGATAGACTGCACAAAACAGCGCGGCGCAAAATAGCGCGAGTGATAAACTGCACAAAACACTGTGACGCGCAAAATAGCGCGAGTGATAAACTGCGAAAAACAGTGCGACACGTAAAATAGTGCGAGTGTGAACTTCACAAAACAGTGCGACGCGTAAAATAGCGCGAGTGATAAACTGCACAAAATAGTACGACCCACAAAATAGCGCGAGTCTGAACCGCACAAAACAGTCTTACGCGCAAAATAGCGCGTGTGCTAACCGCACAAAACAGTGCGACGCACAAAATAGCCTGAGTGATAAACTGCGCAAAATAGTGCGATGCGCAAAATAGCGTGAGTGTGAACTGTACAAAACAGTGCGACGCGCAAAATACCGTGAGTGATAAACTGCAACAAACAGTGCGACGTGCAAAATAACGCGAGTGTGACCTGCACAAAACAGTGCGACGCGCAAAATAGAGCGAGTGGTTAATTGCACAAAACAGTGCGACGTGCAAAATAGCGCGAGTGTGAACTGCACAAAATAGTGCGGCGGAAAATAGCGCGAGTCTCAACTGCATAAAACAGTGCAATGCGCAAAATAGAGCGAGTGATAAACTGCACAAAACAGCGGGACGTGCAAAATAGCGCGAGTGATAAACTGCACAAAACAGTGCGACGCGCAAAATAGCGCGAGTGATAAACTGCACAAAACAGTGCGACGCGCAAAATAGTGCGAGTGATAAACGGCAAAAAACAGTGCGACGCGCAAAATATCGCGAGTGTGAACTGCACAACACAGGGCGAAGCCCAAAATAGCACGAGTGATAGACTGCACAAAACAGTGTGATGCTCAAAATAGTGTGAGTGTGACCTGCACAAAACTGTGCGACGCGCAAAATAGCGTGAGTGTGACCTGCACAAAACAGTGCGTTGCACAAAATAGTGCGAGTGATAAACTGGAACAAATAGTGCGGCGCGCAAAATAGCGCGAGTGTGAACTGCACAAAACAGTGCGACGCGCAAAATAGAACGAGTGATAAACTGCACAAAATAGTGCGATGCACAAAATAGCGCGAGTGTGAACTGCACAAAACAGTGCGTCGCAAAATAGCGCGAGTCTCAACTGCACAAAATAGTGCAATGCGCAAAATAGCGCGAGAGATAAACTACACAAAACAGTTCGACACGCAAAATAGCGCGAGTGATAAATTACACAAAACAGTGAGATGCGCAAAATAGCGCGAGTGATAAACTGCACAAAACAGTGCGACGCGCAAAATAGCGCGAGTGATAAACTGCACAAAATAGTACGACCCGCAAAATAGCGTGGGTGATAAACTGCACAAAACAGTGCGACGCGCAGAATAGCGCGAGTGTGAACAGCACAAAACAGTGCAGCGCAAAATAGCGCGAGTGATAAACTGGACAAAACACTGCGACGCGCAAATAGCGCGAGTGATAAACTGCAAAAAACTGTGCGACGCGTAAAATAGCGCGAGTGTGAACAGCACAAAACAGTGCGACGCGCAAAATAGCGCGAGTGATAAACTACATAAAATAGTGCGACACACAAAATTGTGCGAGTGTGAACCGCACATAACAGTCTTACGCGCAACATAGCGCGTGTGCTAACAGCACAAAACAGTGCGACGCGCAAAATAGCGCGAGTGATAAACTACACAAAACAGTGCGAAGCGCAAAATAGCGCGAGTGATAAAGTGCACAAAACAGTGCGACGCGCAAATAGCGCGAGTGATAAACTGCACAAAACAGTGCGACGCGCAAAATAGCGCGAGTGTGAAATGCACAAAACAGTGCAACGCGCAAAATAGCGCGAGTGATAAACTGCACAAAACACTGCGACGCGCAAAATAGCGCGAGTGATAAACTGCAAAAAACAGTGCGACACGTAAAATAGCGCGAGTGTGAACTGGACAAAATAGTGCGACGCGCAAAATAGCGCGACTGATAAACTGTAAAAAACAGTGCGATGCGCAAATTGTCGAGTGTGTGCTGCAGAAAACATTGCGATGCGCAAAATAGCGCGAGTGATAAACTGCACAAAACTGTGCGACACGCAAAATAGCGCGAGTGTGAACTGCACAAAACAGTGCGAAGCAAAGTAGCGCGAGTCTCAACTAGACAAAACAGTGCAAGGCGCAAAATAGCGCGAGTGATAAACTGCACAAAACAGTGCGACGCGCAAAATAGCGTGAGTGATAAACTATAAAAAACAGTGCGACGCGCAAAATAGCGCGATTGTGAACTGCACAAAACAGTGCGAAGCGCAAAATAGCGCGAGTGATAAACTGTACAAAATAGTGCGACGCGCAAAATAGCGCGAGTGTGACCTGCACAAAACAGTGCGACGCGCAAAATAGCGCGAGTGATAAACTGCAAAATAGCGCGAGTGTGACCTGCACAAAATAGTGCGACGCGTAACATAGCGCGAGTGTGAGCTGCAGAAAACAGTGCGATGCGCAAAAAAGCGCAAGTGATAAACTTCACAAAACTGTGCGACGCGCAAAATAGCGCGAGTGTGAACTGCACAAAACAGTGCGACGCAAAGTAGCGCGAGTCTCAACTACATAAAACAGTGCAAGGCGCAAAATAGCGCGAGTGATAAACTGCACAAAACAGTGCGACGCGCAAAATAGCGCGAGTCATAAACTGCACAAAACAGTGCGACGCGCAATATAGCGCGAGTGATAAACTGTAACAAACAGTGCGACGCGCAAAATAGCGCAAGTGTGAACTGCACAAAACAGTGTGAAGCGTAAAATAGAGCGAGTGATAAACTACACAAAACATTGCGACGCGCAAAATAGCGCGAGTGTGAACTGCACAAAACAGTGCGGCGCAAAATAGCGTGAGTCTCCACTGCACAAAATAGTGCAATGCGCAAAATAGCACGTGTGATAAACTGCAAAAAACAGTGCGACGCGCAAAATTTCGCGAATGTGAACTGGGCAAAACAGTGCGAAACGCAAAATAGCGCGAGTAATAAACTGCACAAAACAGTACGACGTGCAAAATAGCGCGAGTGTGACCTGCACAAAACAGTGCGACGCGTAAAATAGCACGAGTGATAAACTGCACAAAACAGTGCGACGCGCAAAATAGCGCGAGTGACAAACTGCAAAAAACAGTGCGGCACGCAGAATAGCGCGACTGTGAGCTCCAAAAAACAGTGCGATGCGCAAAATTGCACGAGTGATAAACTGCACAAAACTGTGCGATGCGCAAAATAGCGAGAGTGTGAACTGCACAAAACCGTGCGACACAAAGTACCACGAGTCTCAACTATACAAAACAGTGTAAGGCGCAAAATAGCGCGAGTGATAAACTGCACAAAACAGTGCGACGCCAAAATAGCGCGAGTGATAAACTGTAAAAAACAGTGCGACGCGCAAAATAGCGCGAGTGTGAACTGCACAAAACAGTGCGAGGCGCAAAATAGCCCGAGTGTGTACAGCACAAAACTATGCGGCGCAAAATAGCGCGAGTCTCAACTGCACAAAACTGTGCGGTGCGGAAAATAGCACGAGTGTGAACTGCACAAAACAGTGCGACACACAAAATAGCGCGAGTGACAAACTGCACAAAACAGTGCGTCGCGCAAAAATTGCGCGAGTGATAAACTGGAACAAATAGTGCGACGCGCAAAATAGCGCGAGTGTGAACTGCACAAAACAGTGCGACGCGCAAAATAGAGCGAGTGGTAAACTGCACAAAATAGTGCGACGCACAAAATAGCGCGAGTGTGAACAGCACAAAACAGTGCGGCGTAAAATAGCGCGAGTCTCAACTGCACAAAATAGTGCAATGCGCAAAATAGCGCGAGTGATAAACTGCACAAAACAGTGCGACGCGCAAAATGTCGCGAGTGTGAACTGCACAAAACAGTGCGAAGTGCAAAATAGCGCGAGTGATAAACTGCACAAAACAGTACGACGCGCAAAATATCACGACTGTGAACTGCACAAAACAGTGTGAAGCGCAAAATAGCGCGAGTGATAAACTGCACAAAACAGTACGACGCCCAAAATAGCGCGTGTGTGACATGCACGAAACAGTGCGACGCGCAGAATAGCGCGAGTGATAAATGGAAAAAACAGTGCGACGTGCAAAATAGCGCGAGTGATAAACTGTCCAAAACTGTGCGACGCGCAAAATAGCGCCAGTGTGAACTGCACAAAACAGTGCGACGCGCAAAATAGCGCGAGTGTGAACTGCACAGAATAGCGCGAGTCGCAACTACACAAAACAGTGCAAAGCGCAAAATAGCGCGAGTGATAAACTGCAGAAAACAGTTCGACGCGCAAAATAGCGCGAGTGATAAACTGTAAAAGACAGTGCGACGCGCAAAATAGCGCGAGTGTGAACTGCACAAAACTGTGCAACGCGCGAAATAGCGCGAGTGATAAACTGCACAAAATAGT
Source organism: Camellia japonica (assembly GCA_030407325.1). NCBI lineage: Eukaryota > Viridiplantae > Streptophyta > Magnoliopsida > Ericales > Theaceae > Camellia > Camellia japonica. The sequence continues at coordinate 82 of JAPPVO010005083.1, read as the reverse complement.
GCGACGTACAAAATAGCACGAGTATGAACCGCAAAAAATAGTGTGACGCGCAAAATAGCGCGAGTGATAAACTACACAAAAC
>JAPPVO010005082.1:0-25842 GCA_030407325.1 Camellia japonica | reverse complement strand
CCTCTCCTCATACTCCTCTTGGAGTGTATGAGGTCTATAAAATGACACGTGCTCATTTGTAGGCAAAGCTTTGTATACTTGATGTGTAATTTTGTGGAGTCAAAGAAGGCCAAGGTTTACCTTATTCCTTTGAGCTTCATCTCTGAGTTGCCTTGACTGACTTGGCCTAATGTTATGCTTCTCTAATTCAGCAAGGACTTCATCAATTGAAGTCTGATTTTCATGTGGAGGCAAACTTGCGAGAACTTTACTCATATGCAAAATCAGTGCTTTCCTAACATCTATTAGAGAGCCACTTGTATGGCCTTCCATGAATTCATTTTGGCCATATCTTTGGCCATCATCCTGACCAACCACTGAATGGCTGTCATCAACATTGTCTCTAAACTTCTTCATCATAACCCCCTCCTAAGATAGTGCCATCGAAAGGCCTCTTCTCAAGATCCCCATGCATCCCTGGGGACTGATTAGTTTGTTTCTTCTTAACCATTACTCCAAATTACGCAGTGTCCCACTCGGCGTGCCAAAAATGTTAGCAAAAATTTGGCTTGGGTGTAATATCGACAAACAACAAACAAACCAATTTTCACAATCAACAGGATCAAGCATTGTGGTTGACTGTCTTAATGCCTTGACAGGTTCAAGGACTTCTTTGGAGTTTTACTTCTTGAAGAAACAAAGTAATACAACTAAAAATATACTGATAATAACCAAACTTGTCTTTTAAACACAATGATCAAATTACAAGTCTTTTAACACTATAATCGATAGAACTTTACACAGACTACAAATGCTAACTGCTACTTGCTACTACTACTCCTAATTACAAGAACTGATACTCCTAGATACATTAGATTACTCTTAGTTTCTCAGGTTGTGAGTTGATTTTTTGTCCTTTACTTCTTCAAATATCCAGCCTTTATGCCACTGGCCCTACTGCCCATATGCTAACATGTGTCCCACAATGGAGAAGATTACTTCTACTTCTTGCATAACTGCCCATGATCTCCATAATTGCTTGTAACTGTCTCATCTACTGTGGCCTCCTCTTTCTCTTTAGTCTATACAAACCTCCACGTGTCTCGCATCAACATATTCCTAACTCATGACTCTACTCTTGGGCCACGTTTGGCCATATTTCTTTGTACTACCAGATAAATCAACAGAAGAAACTACCTCTACCAACTCTGTTTCCTTGACTACCTTACCCCTGTCACCTGCTCTGCATTCTGAGACCCATGTCACACTACCAAAACTTGTAGCCGTCACTCCTACCATCTACTGGATCAGTTCTCTATGCTTTGGTACGTTTGTCGACATAGAAAATAATTTTTAGTGCCAACAGTCATGTATTCATTTAACTCCTTACTATTGATTGATTGGACACAATGCCAATGTAAAATTCCAAGAACGCATAGGATAATTACTCATATATATACATTGACATGTAGGGATCTAATTGTTGAAAGCCCCCAATCACTGATGGGTCTGAAACTCCCCATAGATTGTCTCCACCAATTGGATGCACCCACCAACCTTACAAGCCAACACATTTCTGTTCAGATTTTTGCCATTTGGATCACCAAAACGTCGTTTCAAATCAGTTTGGTTTTTTGAAAAATATTTAAAATTAATTTGGTAAAACCAAATACCAATTTTTTTTAATCAATTATTTTACTACTCAAAAATTAAAAAATGATCATGATGAGCATTTTAAAAATTAAAAAAAAAAATATCAGTTTTTTTTCAAAATTAAGTTCTAATTTAAAAAAAATATTAAAAAAAATAAAAACGAAACTAACCGGAACAATGGCGGCCCACCATGAAAATAAGATGACACAAATCATTAGTGTAAATCCAAACAATCAAAATTTGTATATTTTAACAAGAAGTCACAGAAACTCTCTCCTAATATATTAAATAAAAAGTCCAGCTAGTCTCATATTTGAGATTAAGATTGATCGTTCCGTTTAGCTCATGGGCCTATTTTTTGTCCCATTTCGATAATCCAAATCGTTGAATGTGTAAAAAATCTTCAAATACTATATTTGTATAAAAAATCACGCTAATCGGATATCGATAGCTATTTGATTAGATCAAATTTGTATAAAAAATAGACAATGAAAAAATAAACGGTTGACAAAAAATTGATCTAATCAAATAGCTATCGATATCCGATGAATTTGATTTTTTACAGAGATATAGTACTCGACGTTCTACACATTGAACTGTTCGGATTATTGAAACAGAACTCACCAAATAATCCCATAGATTGGACTAAAGATCCAGTCTTGATCTCAAATATGAGACAAGCTGGACATAAATAAAAAAATCAATAAAAAGAAGAATATGTTCCTCATGTCCTAGAAAATGTCCCTAACACGGTTAAAACTTACATTTCCAAAGTTCAAAAAAGGTCTTGGCTGAATATAGACAGAGGTTATTGCAAGCCATGAAATTCAAAAACACCAGAATTTGATACCCTCTAAATCTAATCATTCTACCCACGTTCACTCTATGATTGCATACAGCCAGCCATACACGTCATCATCATTGTCTTCTCCTCCTTATGCCTCAAAACTTTCTAAAGGTTAACACAACATTGTTGTAATTAAAAATAAAAACTAAAATAAAAATTTAAAAAAAAATTATTTAAAAAGGTGTTCATAGTTTAAATTTGTTGTGTTTTTCATGTCATGAAATGTGCCCAAAATGATTTTAACGTAGACATTTAAAATTTTAATTATTTTTTTAAGATTAAACTTCTCTCAGTGATTTAACTGGAGTTGTGTTGTCCTCCTAGCTTGATATGACTATTTTTGTAATACAAATATAATTTATTTTTTTAATTGAATAATACAAATGTAATTCTATCATGCTATTATTAATATTCAATCAATTTAATTTTTACATGAATAATCTACTAAGCAAGCTCTATAGCATAAATGATTTAGATTATCGAAGTGGGCCCGCCAAGCTCAGACAACACCTCCTAGTTACAAGATCAATTGGAGACAAGTCATCCCTTCTTAATATTTTTTGAAAAATGGTAACCAGTGGTATTTTCATAAACTCATTACAAATTTATGAAAAATTTTATAATTTTAATTATTAAATTTATAAAATTTATCACTTATTTGTAATTATTTTTCAAAACTTACATTGAATTAAAATTTCAGCTAATATTTTTATGCAGCAAGTTTGGGAATCCAAAATTCGGATCCATAAGTATACTCTGGTGGAAATTGAATGAGTGCATTATAAAATTTATTTGTAAAATGAATTTGAACTATATATTCTAATCTTTGAATAAATTTTCTAAATATGTAATACTACTACCTTTTATAATCAAACTAGCGGGTGGCACACGCGTTATTTGTACAATTTAGATAACTAATAATAAAAATAAATAATACATAATTTAATATGCATAAGTGATAAGTATGCTTTTAATGAAATTCAAAATCTTAAGTTCAAAAACTTGTTTACACTGTGTATAATAATTTTTTTATTTTAACATATATAAAATTGTCACGTGATATGAGGAGAAAACAATTTCACTAAACTAATTTAAACTTTCACTTGATAATATTATAAACAATATATATATATATATGAAAGATTCAAATGTAATGTTGTCTCCTCACTCTCACCAATCCCAAGGGTCTTGCTATACACTTTTTTTGAGAGGTTTTCTTGAACTTTTCTTTTTTCCTCTGTTGTAAATGCAGTCCATCTCTGAAATCTCATCTTCTTCACCATCACAGACTGAAGCCTCTCCCTCACCTCTAAGAATTCAAGTGGTTCCCAAGCCTGTCTCGGACCGACTTCTTGTGAAATTCTCAGATGTATCAGAGTTTGATTTTGATTATTCGCAGAGTAGATTGTGGTCTCCTCCACTCAGAAGAAGTGTGTTCTTGAGCTCACCATCTGGGCATATTATATTCACTGAACATGAAATGCTTGCCAGGCTTAATGCTTTGGAGGATCGCCGGAGGAGAAGATACAGACTTTGCTTTGACGTATGTAAAAACTACACACTTCTATTTTTTATTTTTTTTGATCGGGAAAGAAAAAACTTTATTGATGATAACAATCATACATTACATATGAGCAAACATCAATAAAGAGAAGACAAGAGCAACAATAACCAAGCATCCCGTCCTAATCCCAACAATCATACATTACACACTTCTATTTTTGTTTCATAAAAATCTATTAAATAGTGTTTGGTTCGTTAGAATAATCAGACTATCCATTCTCCTGAATTGGTGAATGGTGATTCCATTTTCAGTATATATTGCTTTCTTTGGCATCCAACCAAACACGAGAATGGATATAGAATGATAATTGAATTCGATCTCATTTCAGTGAACTAAACATCACATTAGCATTAGAGATACAAAAAGACAAGTGTTTACATTACTTGTGTTTAATTTGATGATGGTTTGAAACTTTGACATGTGTATATATATACAACTATTGTGCAGGCATTTTGGTGCTCTCCAGGAAGATGTTGAAGCCAGGATTGTCTATATATCATGAACGGTTATTTTTGGTCAGATTGAAAGCAATACCGAAATGACCCAAATTTTGTTATCCTTTTCTTCACTCAGTTGAATTGTAATTGTCCATGTTTGTAAGCACTATATAGAGAATACATGTATGTATATGATTGTCCATTTGTGCCTCTCCTTAGCTTTCTCTTTTCCCCTTTTCTTTTGGCTGGCAAATATATGTATAATGCAATGGTGAGACTCGAAGTTGGACATGAAGTTGGCAAAATGAGGGTTTCATCAAACAAACCAACCACTTGGTTTCAGGCTTGTAAGATTGGATTCAGCACATTTCAAGCTAAATTACTAAAAATAGAGATGTAGGCTACAGTTTACATACCCCTAGTTAGACTTATTTTCAGTGTTTTATTTATTTATCTGGCTTTAGTTTTGAAAATGTTTGCTTCAAATATTGTCCTTGGCCAATAAGAGTGTTTGATATTTGCTTTTCCATTTTTAAATAATTTCAAAAAACTAATTTCTTTGAAGTTGGATTTGGAATATTTTTTTAAGTTAATTTAAGTTCCAACAAATGACCATTTGGCAATCTGAACTATGTACACAATGGACAAGTGGTCATGTTACACCATTTGTGCTATTCCAATTCAAAATATTTTGGGGGATTTGTTAGCATTTAGGGTTTAGAACTATCATAATTTTCATATATAATCTTGTAATCATACATAGTGTACCCAAATTTGCTCTGCGAAATCCTTTAGAGATCTACACATTGATTTTCAATTTTTTTTTAATTTTCTATTTATTATTATTAATTAATTTATTTATTTATTTATGTTTTTTGGTTGAGAAGAGTGGATATGCCGTTTACATAATAACAACAAACAAGATGCAAACAACGAAAAAAAAACAACAAAGCCCAGACGTTCAAGTTGGTGGAAAAAGATTTCTTTCTCCTGATCCTCACCATGTTTTATTCAGCATTTGTTGGAGACGAGAGAATTTGAATATTCTTTTATGGGTAGGAAGAGGCAATTTTCTTATACAATTATAACTTGTTTATCAAAATAGGAGATTTGAAAATAATTCATCTTACTGACCATTCACATAATAACTTGTAGCTAAATATATGAAAAGATAGCATTATTAAAGCTATAATTATATACATATCATAGGGATAGTCTTACAGTAATTTTAACCATGTTCTTTATTTTTCACTAATTAAAAAATTAAAATGGAATATTTTTTTATTTTGCCTAATTCATTTTTGTTTATATATACCAACACTACTCATTACTTTATTCATCTATACACACAAACTGTCTAAAGAGTTTCTCAAGACTTTTCACATGTAGTTATCCTTAAAGAATTTTGTTAAACTAACTAGGGCAAATTACACCGAAGATCCTTATATTTTCTCGTATTATTTTGGTCCCTACAGTTTCAATTGACTCAATTTTGACCATCAATTTTAAATTTTGCGTCAATTTGGTCCAATTAATAATATTGTTAGTATTTTTTAAGAAAAATTATCACTAAATTAGTTGAGGTTAACTCACTGAGTTGGGTAAGTGTATAATTTTACCCTTAAAAATATGGCACATGACACTTATATTTTTTTTCCTTATTAAAAAAAAAAAAAATTGTCAAGAGTTATAATTAATTAGACTAAATTGAGACAAAGTCATAAATTCATGTTCAAAATCGAGGCAATTAAAATTATAAAAATTAAAATGACACAAGAACTAAAGTGTCATAATTTGTCCAACTAATTATTTTTTTTTTTTTTTTTTTATCGGCAAAAAAAACTTTATTGATGGGAATACATAACAAGTATGAAAACTTACACCAATAAAGAAAAAGGGTGCAAAGAGCATCACAGCGAAACATTTAGATCCCAACTAGGTTGGCACCTAGATGCACACAAAATCATCTGCTAGCACACACTCGAGGCTCCAAGTTGGTGAGAAACCAACAAGCAGCGCGGAACAAAAAAAAACAAGAACGAAAACAAAAAAGGCAACAAACACTACTCTGCAGCAAACTAGATAGCATTCTAGACAGCATTCCAGTGACTATGAGTCCAAAACAGATTCAACTACACCACAGATAAGCCTATGTGTCCATAGCAGCCTAGGCCACCCACACACAGTGGTTCAGCCCACCCCCAGCCACAATCACCACAACAACCTTGCTCACAACACAAATAAAGAGTCACTATGGATAGCATAGCACTACTAACAGCCATATAGTAGATCACCAATATTAGCAAACCATAGGCAGCAGCAGATCAATAACCGGACAAACAACACCACAGCAGATCAGAAGCATTAGACCTCAGGGCCACCCTAGTGCAGAAATACACTTGAAGCATGTTGGACAGACCAGCAGCATGGAGATTAAGCTGAGTTAGTGCAGAATCACAGCAGGTCAACCAGCCAAAACTAAGCAGCCACACCCAGCAGAGATCATACCAGCAGAGCACACCTGGGGACATCGCAGCATCAACCGGGCTCAGCCCACCCCCAGCCCCCCAGCATCTGATGCAGGGCACACCATAGCAACATGGCAGCCACAAAACTGTATTGGAACATAGCAGCCTAACAGATCAGCAGAATAAGCCTCAGGGCACCAGAATTCCATACTTTGAATCAACCTCAGGATCAGACAGGCCAAAAACAACCTCTAAATCAAGCAGGCCATATACACAGACCCCAGAGCCAACTTACATAACCCCATAGCAGCATAGAAGCCTCAAGGCTACAGCAGTCCACAACAGCAGAATACAGAGCAGCCTCATACCAGAGTCAACTGGAATCAACTCACCTGCCAAAAACCAGTATTGAAAACATACTGAATCAAATACATAGAGGAACCACCACAGCTGAGCAAAGCAGACCACAATTGGGTAAGGCAGACCAACAAGATGTACCCAGAACCAGAATACAGCAGACCCAACACACTAAACACAGCTTCTAACTTGAGGGAGATTCAACACAAACTCATCCACTGTATACCCTTGTCCAACTGAGTGAGTTTTCAGCCAAAGGGCCACTCTAACTTTAATAAGCACACATAGATCTTCCCAAGTAGGTTGCAGCCCATTGAAAAGAAAGTCATTCCTACACTTCCAAAGGGACCATAGACCAGCAATCAAGATTGCTCTCCAAATTTGTTTTTCCTTTTTCCTAACCTTGCAGCCCAACCACCAATGCATTAGCATAACCACTGAGCTAGGGGAAACCCAGAGTAAACCCCACCACTTAATCAGATTGGACCACACTTTCCAAGCAAACGGGCACAGCAGCAGAACATGGTTAAGAGATTCAATCTCAGTCTGGCAGAACACGCAATCAGAGCTAACTGCTGCACTTAGGATACCAAGTCTATGTAAGTGGTCAGAGGACTTTATCCTCCCTTTCCAAGCCAACCAAGAAAAGAATTGGGCTTTAGGAGGGGAGGGGTTGTGCCATAGCAGATCAGGAATTACCAGACTAGGGCCATTCAAAGACTCACACCATTTAGCAGCACTTTTGACAGTGAACATACCTGTAGGGTCAGATTTCCACCAAAATGTATCTATTGATTCCAAACTCAGAGCAGGGCCCTCACCTAAAACAACCCTTAATCTCTGGAGTTCATCTTCCTCCCATGCTAATAAGGGCCGTCTGAAGCTAAAGCTAGAAACCCAATTGTTGTGCTGTCTAATCCTAGACCACTGCAATTTCAAAGTGATACCTCTAACCTCTGATAAAGAGTAAAGTCTAGGGAATTGGGACTTCAAGCACACGGATCCCATCCAATTATCAACCCAGAAACTGATTCTTTCCCCATTACCAATCTTGATTTCAACATTTCCAATAAAGTAATTAAACAAGCTGCTATTAGAATCCCCAACAAATATAATGTCACTCCATACTCTTGAAAGATTTGTTGCCTCCATATGGAATGGAAACCATCTACCCCCTTCTGGCTTATACTTGCTGCATATGACCTGCTTCCATAATGAACTGTCTTCCTTCCCAAACCTCCACCACCACTTAGCCAGGAGGCAGTTATTCAATGAACTTAGGTTTCTTATTCCCAGCCCACCTTGCTTCTTATCCATGGTTAACTCCTTCCATTTTACTAAATGAACTTTCCTCCTCACATCTGAATCACCCCACAAAAAAGCTGCTTGTATCTTGTCCAGTTCTTTTGCCACACCTCTAGGCAGCCTAAAGAGAGACATGTAGTACACAGGTAGGGAGGAAATGACAGATTTGATTAGTGTTACTCTACCAGCAAAGGACAGCAGCCTCCTCTTCCACCCTGCCAGTTTCTTTTTGAAATTGTCCACCACAGGCTTCCATGTGACCCTCCTAGATGGGTTTGCCCCTAGTGGCAAACCAAGGTACTTCAAAGGGAGCTTCTGATATGTACAATTCAGCCCAAAGGCAAAATTTTTCACACACTCCTCTGATAACCCTACTCCACAGACCCCACTCTTATGGAAGTTGATCTTCAACCCAGAAATGATCTCAAAGCATCTAAGAATTCTCTTGACAGTTAGCACTTCAGACCACTCAGCTTCACAGAAAATAATTGTGTCATCCGCGAATTGGAGATGGGAGATGTTGATGGCATTAGACCCAATGAATACTCCTTTGATCAAGCCCAACTCTTTCGCTCTTGCAAGGAGTAGGTTCAAACCCTCAGCCACCACATTAAAAAGAAAAGGTGATAATGGATCACCTTGCCTAAGCCCTTTTTGGGGACAGAATTCAGGGGTAGGTGAACCATTAACCAACACAGAGATTCTTGCTGAGGAGATACAAGTGTGAATCCACTTCACCCACTTATCACCGAAACCAAAATTTGATAACATTTGGAGAAGATAGTTCCAATTGACTGTGTCATATGCTTTTTGGAAATCCAACTTCAAAATCAAGCCCTTTCTTCTTGATTTTTTCCACCAATCCACCACCTCATTTGCTATTAGTACACCATCCAGGATGTTCCTACCCCCTAGGAATGCAGATTGAGCAGCATCTATAACAACAGGGAGCACTTTTTTCAACCTATTAGCAAGCACCTTGGAAAGAATTTTGTAAGTGGAATTTATAAGGCTAATAGGCCTGTAGTCTTGAATTCCTAGGGGATTGTCTTTTTTAGGGACCAATGTAATAAAGGAGCTATTTAAGCCCCCCACCAAACTACTGTTAACAAAAAACTCCTTCATAAACATGATGATATCATTCTTCATAAATTTCCACCCTTTTTTATAGCAAGTCATGTTAAACCCATTCGGGCCCGGAGCCTTATTACCATCACAGTCTACCACTGCTGCCCAAATTTCATGTTCAGAAAATTCCACATCCAAGCTTCTGAAATGCTGGCTCTGTGTAATCACCTTAAAAGGGCCCAAAAGCTTAGGTCTATGCGTCCATTGCTCAGAGAAGATTAAACTGAAGTGATCATACACAGCTTGTTTAACCTCCAAAGGTTCCTTCACTAATTCCCCATTCACTGACATGGAATCAATGGCATTGGTGTTTTGCCTATTAGAAGCTATGATGTGGAAAAACTTTGTATTTTTATCACCCTTAAGATTCCAGTTCAACCTTGACTTCTGCAACCAAATTCTTTCCATTATCTTTCGGAGCTTCCACACTTCCCGCCACACCTCTCTACGCCTTTTACCTTCAACCTCATCCAGATCTCTACTCTCAGCAATTAGATCTATGGCATGCAAATTGTCTTCAACTTGCTTTAGTTTAGAATCCATATTCCCAAACACTTCAAAATTCCACTGCCGAAGAGATTGTTTAAGTGCCTGCAACTTAATCTTCAGTTTGTAGCCTGCCCAGCCAACCACCTGAGTGCCGTCCCACACTGTCTTCACCTGCTTAAGAAAAGAGGGATGAGATGCCCAAGCATTTATAAATCTAAATGGCCTTGGGCCCCAGTTTCTGTCATCTTCCATGAGAATAATTGGACAATGGTCTGAGATGGATCTAGGGAGACCCCAAAGTTTGAACCTAAACCAAACCAACCATTCTGGCCCAACAAGAAACCTATCCAACCTACTCCATCTCTCCCCTTCCAAAGAATTACACCAAGTAAATTTCCTTCCCAACATCGGGAAATCAATCAGTTCCAAACAACTTATGAAATTACAAAAATCTGCCATTCCCCTGTCCCTTCTTACACAACCCTTCCTTTTATCTATTGATTTGATTTCATTGAAGTCCCCCCCTATACATCACGGTTTGGGAAAAACAACCTTAAGATTTATCAAGGAGACCCATAAGCTTCTCCTAGCACACACATCATTAGGGGCATACACATTCACAATCACACAATCCAAGCTATTAAATAAAGAACCTGATAGAATGATGAAGCTCCTATTGCAACAGCAATCAGCTAGATAGAAGACTTCAGGCTTCCAAACACATAACAGGCCCCCAGCACTTCCATCCGCATCCACATTCATGTAAGCAACTTGGTCGTAAGGCCAAATTGACTGCACCCACTGATCTGAAATGTTTGCCCTTTTTGTTTCTTGCAACAACACCATATCCACCTTTCTTTCTTTGATAACTGCTTTGATTCTCCTCTTCTTCTCAGGCCGACCAAGCCCTCTAATATTCCAAGAAGAAGCTTCATGAGAATATGCTATTTACTCTTGAGCAGCCCTTGATGTTGATCTAAACCCTTGCACCATCGCTCCTATCAGCAGCCTGTTCCATGTCATTCTCCTCCATTTCAATTATTCTCCTCATAACTTCATCACCTTTGCCTTCAAAATCAATGCCTAGACTTTGCCCAACTCGAATCGTAGCTTGAGCCTCCTTGACTAGCATATCATGTTTACTTAATCTGCTAATCTGAGATAATGAAGAGGAAATTGCAGCTGCAGCTGCTCTAAAGATGGCCCCCCTTTGAAACCCCCTTGTCATCACTATTTTCTTCTGATTTCTCCGACCCTTTCCTTTACTCTCCTTGCCTTCTAGTCTCTTAGTACGTGTAGTATCTTGAGTGCTTTGACTAACTTCTTCAACACTGTCTACAGCAATGCCTTTGCCATTCTCCAGCTGGGCTTGAACCTGTGTTGAATCCAGATGCTCAGCAAATCTGCTACAGCTAGGGCCCAACCCATTTGACTTAGTTTTGTCCCTGTCTTGTTCATTCAGCAGGCCATTGAACTGGGCTTGATCAAGAACTACTTCTAGATTAATACTGGGTTTTGAAGGCCCATTTCCACTAACACTTCTCATAAGCCCATCAGGATCCAAGCCACTATCAATTTTTTCACTTTCTATAGTTACTCTCTTCCCTTTCTTTGTGATTGCTGCCAACAGTCCACAATGGTCCATAGTGACCTCATCATTTTGACTTTTACTAGCAATACACTCAACTGAGGTGTTACTCATGTTTCCCTTGAGCCTCGAGCACTGACCTTCACCTACTCTAGGTCCCATAATGCTGCAGGTCTCATTTACTACAGAGACAGCAAAAAGGCTATTATCTGCACCCTCAGGTTCCTCCTCCATTCTGACATTACCATTTGCAGCTTGTGGTACACCCTTGTCATAGGCCACCCCATCCTCTTGTTGCATCCCATCATTCACCTCTCCCTCTCGTCCTCTGCAGCAATTTGAAATTTGATCACCGCCGGTGATGCCATGAACAGAAGTATCCCTCACCTGGTTGCTATGACCTGGGGCATTACCCAATTGAGACCCAAGCTCTTCACTCACTCTGATTAAGTGAACCTGACCTCTACATTCCAGGTTAACTACACTGTTGATCATCTCCATATGTGTTGTAAGAATCCTGAGTTGACCACATGCCATGGATGACATCTTGAGGGTGCCCTCATTAATATTCATGACCTTACCCCAGATTTCCCCAATCTTGATGAAATTAGCCGTGTTCCAAAGATTAGGAGGCAGACCATAGCAGTTCAAATCCACATATCTTTCTTGCTCAAGTTTCAATCCCCTCCTCCATTCTCCATCGATTCACACCATTCGTGGATCCAAGCTTTAAGATTCATCATACCTCTGTTTTTGACCTCTGGTGAAGGAAACACTAAGTATGCAACTCTCCCACCACCATCCATCACTTGCACATCAGACATACCTCTGGTATGCAGTTCCTTTTTAAGATCAGAGCATTGATAGTGAGACCAGAGTTTTAGTATCACACTGTCATACAACCAGCCATTTCCATACTCCACAGCGTTCACTACGATAGGTTTCCCATTCGTTACTGTACCCCCCATTACAGCTTCTGCATAAGACTTTCCTTTTGTGCTGGTTCCTTCCACCCTCATCCACCTTTTACCTGTTTCCACTGGTTGTGGATGATGAGTATCAACTTGTGGTTGGACTTTGCTTATATTCTTCTTTTTGAAATCAGCTCGCTTAACCTTCAAAGCTCTGTCATCACACCAGGTATCGTGTGCTTTTTGGATTGCCATTTTAGCTGCTACCAGGCAGTCATACCGAACAAAGCCAAACCTGGTTCCTGTTGAGTGCCTCCGTTTGCTGGGTATGTAGACATCGATAACTACCCCAAAGTTTGTAAACAAATCGTATAACCATTTTGGGTGCATTGAGTCCGGTAGATTGTCGACAAAAACATTGTGAACTTCACCCGTGAGTTTGATCTGCCACCAAAGTGCCTCTTCCGAAAAACTGGTCTCCATCCTCCTAATTTTACCCCACGCTCCGCATTCGCCATTTTAAGCAACTTGGTTCATTTTGTCCAACTAATTATTATAATAGCTAGTTTGTTAAAATGACTATAATAGGTTGATACTAACTATTATAATAGCTAATTGTTTTCGTTTGAAGGGTCAAACAGTTTGAAGAATTAAATTGAGAACATCTCAAAGGAAATAACATCAACTTCGTGCAAATGGTTCCACGGTGTGGATTTGGGTATAATACCATGGAAATGGCTGTCTTGGTTCAATATTCCATTGTGCAACAAAACAAAAGGCGGTATCAGAAAGAAAGAGACTGGTTCCTCTCCAGTTGAATATATAGTCCAGTCCAGCCCATTGCAAACCCTCTTTAGGCTCTTTTAGACAATCCAAATCATTTATCTTGTAGGATGTCCAATTAACTTAATTTTTGGCATAGTCAATATTCTTGAAAGATGTTATAAAATGAACAGTTTTAATCATTCAAGTGAAATTCATGATATGTCCATAGAGAAAACTAGAAATTCAGTTGGAGAGGAGAGAGAAGCATGACAATCCGAATCATTAAAGTGGGACTTATGGTGGGTCTCATAGAGCAACCTCAACATCCAGTTGGAGATGGGAGATAAGCACGAGGAGAGAAGCATGGCCCAGAAAGAAAATTGTCTAGAATAAAACATGAATGTGGGTGAAATGCCTAAAGATGGGGTAAAAAGTGACCAAACTATAATTGAGATGGAAACCAATACAATTATTGATGTGTGGTAGTTTGGACAACAGGCCAGCTCTCTTCAACAGAACGTCATATAATCATATCTAGACTATGATTGTAAAGTCCCAAAAAATAAAATAAAATAAAATAAAATAAAATAAAAATAAAATCATATATATATATATATATTTATACTCTATAAAATGTTAGTGGATCACTGAATAAGATTAGTATAACTTAGCATTCAATGTTTTTTTTTATCAGCTTGAATATCTCTTACAAATTTAGGAATATAACTACTTAAGTTTCCCTTAAATCTGAACCAAACATACAAACATACGATACGACATTTCTGACTCCAGCACAAAAAGGTGTCCATTCCTCAGTTTCATACACTTGCAACAAAATAATTCAGTGTGTAAAAATCACAAACTCCTTGACATTTGATGAAAATGCATGGGCACCCCTAACATTTTCAATATATCACGGACACCCCTAATATTGGAAGCTGTAACACGACACCCTTGATGTTCAACTCTATCACAAACACCCCATAAAATTTAGTAAAAATACATGAACACCCCTTAACATTCGCCAAAAAATCAAACACTCCCTTAAATAAATGGGTAAATTACGTTGACCTCTCCAAAGATATAAAAAAAAAATACAGAAAACCTCGCAATTTTGATATAATTATACCAAACTCTCTTTTAATAAGGTTAGGACTAATACAATTGATTTGAAAACACACTAATAAACAAGATAAACTATACATTTATCATTTTTTTTCATCCATATGACTGACGAATTACTGATGAAAATGAGACGAAATATTATGTGAATTAAAACCTTAAAGTAGCCCAATGTAATTATTTTAAACTTGTAGGGCTTACTGTAATTTTTCCAAACCTTAAGGGAGGTTAATGTAATTTACCCTAAATAAATATATGTGATAATATCAATTAAATTATTTTGTGTATGTCATAATATTAATTAAATTATTTATGTGTATTTATATATATATATATATATACATATAAAATTATTTTGAAAATGACGTTTGCAATTTCAGCATAAGGGAAGATTTATTTACTACTTTGATAAAGCTTCCCCTATCAGGTTGTGGTATTTTTAGGTTGTGTTTGGTTTAAGAATTTGGGGAGGGATTTGAAACGAGAAAGGAAAAATGTAAGTGAAATTCGGTAAAATATAAACATATTTTATTCACATTTTACCGTCTTTCTCCATTTTTATGTCCAAATCGTTCTCCAAATCTTTCAATCAAACATAGCCTTAAACATTGAAAATAAAATTCCAGAGCTCTACGAAATCCTATCTTTGTTTAAAATAAGGCAAGCAAATCCTATCTTTCTTGTTTAAATAAGACAAGCAGATCATAATGCGAAACACATTTATATACCATGAAATGTTTATCATTTAGAAAGCCCTATCATTCATGCATGTTGTCAATACAGTGGTGAAATATAAGATAATAAACACTTTATAGTATACAGTTGGGATCATTGTACCATTATTGAATACAAAAGATGTGCATGACAAAACTGGTTGTGTTCAAATTTCAAAGGGTATAACCAATTTCAAAAAGCAAAAAGCAGCAACCCCCCAAAATCACAGCTCGCATACACATAAACTTGTGGGTCCCTCCCTGCCATTGAAATGTAACATTTTGGATGCAGTAACAGAAGGGAACAGCAGCTTGACTTATCTGCTGCAAAAGGCAGCCTGGATTTGTTTGGCATTTTGGGAAACACTGAATCACCCTGTTCTGTAATCAGTTATCCCAGCTCTGCTTTCATGCCAGAAGTTATTTGGTAGTCTTGGAGCCTCAAAAGCACGAACACTTTAGGAAGCAAACATGTCGTGTCCGATACAAGAGTCGGACACCAACACTCTTCGGACATTCCTAATAGTGTGTAAACACTTTTACGAGTCTTAATTAAAAAATCAAATTCATAATATTGGACACTTTACTAACATTGGCAACACTTTTGAAACCTCCAAACATGTTTTTGGTTTTACATTTTCTAAAACACAACTTAAGGACTCTAAACACGTTTGAAATATTTATAAAATGAATATATATCATGTGTATTACAATATTCTATAATAGTTTTGAATTCTTTATAATGTAATTGTTAGGTGAAAAATATCTTCATGTCTAAGTTATAAAATATTTAGCCTTTTTATTTTAATGTAATTACTGTTATGTTACATATTTTGCATTATCTTCCAATAGATTATTTATATTTGGCATACAATAAATTTATAAAAATAAAAAAATTTAATGTCTCTCAAGTGTGTCGTGCTTGCAATTTTGTTAAAAGCAACGTATTGGCGTGTCCGTGTCGTGTCAACATCATGTGTGTCCGTGCTACTTAGCTTGGAACAATGCTCTACATCATTCAGCATGTGACACTTGTTTTCTTGTCTACCAGAAACCAACGTAAAAGTGATGTCCCACTATTTTAACTAATAAAATTCAAGTTGGAGTACCATTGTGCATGCCCAAGGACCACTAAACAATTTTCCGCTTATGCAAAACTTTTCAATCCAGTTGTGCCTTGAGCTTCAAAAACTATCACTCTGCGTACTATAACAAGGTGAATGAGGCTTAAATGTCATGCTTTACATAGTAGATAGTACAAACCCTAAAGTCAGGGATTTCACAACCTCATACATTACTGTTTCTTCCTTTTCCACCTTTGGTATAATGAATTGAATATGACCCAACTACAGCATGGTTATTCACATTTTGTTTGGTACCTGCATTTAAACCCAAGTAAAGTTCATGAAGATTTGTACTACGCTACTGCCAAAATGAAGGCAATGCCATTCTCAAAGAGGCTAGAGTTACATAATAGCAAATGCTGAGGTGTACATTGCTTTATGCAGCATGATGAGGATAACCACCACCAATAATGTCATAGTTAATCATATCATGGTTGATCAAGGTGATTGGGACCAAAGTTTTAAAAGGTTTTACAGAGACTCGCTTCGATACTCGCCTCACCCTGAGGCTAAGATAAAATGCATCAAGGTTTTGATTTTTAGGTTGCCCTTCTTAAAGACTTGCACATCACAGTCTAAGGCATACACTTCAGGTACACCTTGTACGCATTTTGCACATAAGCATATGAGTAGCACGTATGAGTAGCACGCTTATAAAGAAGTTGCCTTAGGCTCTTATTAAATAGTCTAGTAGATGGTTTAGACACAAAAAAAACAAAAATTAAGAAAGAACCGTTTTTGCAACTATATTCTATAGAAAAAAAAATTAAGTATATGACTAATTAAGAAAAAATACAAACTTAATACTCCAGTGAGAAGCTCAATCACTATAGTTAAGTCAATTTCACTTTTAGTGAAGGAAAGCTTCATTCTTTGCCGTGAAATGTTCAATGCCTTCAGCAAGAAATTATTTATACTTTTATATATATATTTTAATTATTGTTTACTATTTTAAAATATATAATTTATATACTAAATATTAGAATTTAAAATTCAAAATACCTACCCATCAACGCCTTAAGAATTACACCTTGGCACTTGAGGGGTAAAACGCCTCGAGTTATGAATTAGCCTTTAAAAAATTTGATTGGGACATATCTGGTATATATCTATAGTGTTTGATCCCTGTAGACGTCCCCGAACGCCCCGGGAGGGATGATGTCTCCCGTTCCGTTCATCTTGGGCTCACTACAGTTCAGGACTCAAATGTCACGGTTCTTAATCTGAACCAAAGAGTCCAAATCCGGCAAATCGTTTTGAGAAAACAGATTTTTGAAAGAAGTGCCAAACATGGACTGCTTTGCTAGATACAGAGTCGCCACCTAAATATTTTATTTTGGGAAATTTAGGAAACCCTGACTCGTTGCCTAAGGCCACGTGTCCGTCATCACCAAAGTTGCCTCGGCTCGGGAACTTGGGTACGATTGGGAAGGTCACTTCGTGAGCACCCCCGCTCGCCCGATCAAGATCGGCCTCTACTAACCATGATATCTAGTTTTGAAAACATTATGCATTCTTATTCCGGTTATTAGCTTAGATTTACTATGTGATGCGCACAGCATACAAGTATAGACCGGGTCGCCTGAATTGGAACAAAACATTTCATGTTTGTTTTTGAAAGATGGTTTGCTACTCGCAAGTAGGCTTAAAATGCAGATTTTGCCACCCTCGGGTGGGCTTAGAAACATGGTTTTGCCACTATCTAGTGGGCTTAAAACTCACAGTCAATGCATTGTTCCAATCCAAATAACCCAACCTTCACCCACAGGCATTCAGGCAGTTATATCATATAAGCACATAGCCTCATGGTAAGCATGCTATTCATGGCAGTCACTCACACGCATGCAAGGATGCTAAAGCATAAAAACTTACCGAGTACTCCAAGCCAAAACAGAAGCTAATTAGAAATCCATGCATGATCCTAATTATACAGAAATGCCTAATGCAACACATGCAAAAATGCAACTATAGCAGGCTCGGCTATTCTAAACATGGCATATGGAATGCTACAGCTAACATGTATTCAACTCGGAATTGAAATACAAATGCAGTTAGTATGATACGCCGAGCCCGGTGCATGCAAAACAGATGAATGAATGCAAACATGCTATCATACTGTATGCTAATTGAAATATGCCCTAATCTAACCATCATAAGCTGGTAAATAAAATGGAGAAAGACGTGGGGTTGGAAGACATACATCACACGCACGCACACTTATTACAGTTGTGCCCTCACTCGAAGGGTCCAAATAAATAATATACAGTCCCAAATGAATAATACAGTCCAAATAAGTACAAAATTCTAATTAATTAACAAATTAATCTAGGAAAGCAGTAAATGGCACGCAAATCCATGGACCGCCTCGGCTCTGTTCCAAATGATGGATGATGCATGCTCGGGTTGCCTTGCGCGGAAATCCATTGCGACGGCCCAATTAGCCTCTGTTTACAATTAAGCCCGAAATGTTGCGCGAAGCCCCAAAAGATTGCCGATTTTTGATTTGCTGCAACAGAGAGCAGGAAAGGGGCATGGCAATGTATTTTCACATATGTATGCTTGACTACTCTACAGGGAGCGTAGTCCTCGATCCTCGTGCCATCAATCACGCATCTTGATGCATGATGGCCGAGGAGTCGAATTGCACGACTTAATATGAAATGAATGCACACATAAACACAACAAGACCGAGACTCCATCATGGATGATCCGGAGTGTCGGTGACTGGGAATTGAGACACATTCTGTCACTCGAAGTACGAAACGTCCCTCGTTTCCCGTGCTCGGGCTAACTCCTATCCCAAACATAATGCAATATGCATGGCATGCATGAATACAACTAATATACAACCTAGCATACACAATGCTATGGAATGGCATACACAATGTACGAGGTAACACGGCATACACAATGTTCTAACATGCAACCTAGCATACGCAATGCTATGAATTGAAATGGCATATGCAATGCATGATGGACTTACACCAACATGAGTGGACCTCAGTCACACCCACATCAGTGGCCATAAGATCAAAATGAGACACTCGAGATGCGTGCACACATGCACGCAAATCGAGGACCGATCCTAAGGCACAAATGCCACTCTAACAAGGCATGGCAAGGCATGAAATATGGCATTCAAACATGCGAATTTCAGCACTAAAATATGATGCTAAACAGCCCCGAAACATGGCAATATGGCCCCCGATGCATGGGATGAACCCCGAAACTCAAGACTAGGCATACGCAATGACTTATAGCTATACAAAGCATGCATTATTTGAACATGAAGCATGAAGACAGAGTCAAGATAGTCCCAAAACATGAACTTTTCCAGTTTAGAGTGTGGCCAAAAAGTGCTAGCAGGATGGCTTAAATTAGCATGCAATTTTGACTAGTAAACATGGATTACATGGCAAGTACATGAAGCAAGTGAGAACTCACCAAACCAGCAAAAATCAGTGAACTAAACATGCCAAAATATGCCCAAATACACACGGAAAGGCAACCAACACATGCACAAATGAGGGGCTCCTTTGGAAGGGCATACAAGGGGTTATTAAGCACATGAAAGATAGACATGAAGCATAACCAAAACAACTCTGGAAATCAAATATGGTAGTCCCAAAACTCACCAAATTGACCCTGAAATGTGACTTCGAAGCACGTAAAGAGGGGTCCCTTTGGAAGGCCAAAATGACCATCAAACAAGTCAAGGTGAGAGGGGGGCACCCCCCTCTGATTTGGAGGCTCAAAACAGCATCAAAGCCACTGGAAATCCACTGGATTCTAGTGGCTAGAAGGTCAAACAAGGCATGCAACAAGGGCTAGGGTGTAAGGCTCAAAATAGGAGGGAATCAAGCATACAAGGAAGCATGTGACCTCAAATAAGAAAATGCCCTTAATCAAACATGAAGATGATGTCAAAAAAAAGGCTTTTTCCAGTTTATGACAAATCTCAAAAGTGAACACAAGTAGGGCTAATCTATCATGCAAAAATGGCCCTAAAAGAGAGAATAGAGATAAGGGACAACAGCTGGCCCCAAATGGCAAGGAGCCCTTCAACAAAGTTGAAAAGGGGCTCAAAACAAGGCACTTTACAGTTTACATAAAGCTACGAAAATAAACACAAGTGAGGCTAAACTATCATGCAAGAAAAAGGCCTAAAAGAGGGATAAAGAGACTAGTGGTAGCTGCTGGCCTCAAACAGAGGAAGCCCTTCAACAATGTTGAAGAGGGGCTCAAAACAAGATATTTTACAGTTTATGACCAAGTCCAAAACAGTTCAAAAATAAGCCTAAAATACTATGTAAAAAAGGCTAAAAGAGAGTTAAAGAGGCAAGTGATAGTAGGAGACCTCAAACAGCAAGAGGTCCTTGATCAACATGAAAAGGAGCTCAAAATGTGACTATTTACAGTTTGGGTCGGAGCCAAAATGTAAGCAACAAAGGCTAAGATTGCATGCAAAATAAGAACAAAAAAGAGGGAAAAGAAACTTACCCTTGTAGCACAAAGCTTCCAGCAGCTTTTGGTTGAAGAAATGGTGCTCCTAACCTCTGGAAATAGCCTCCAAGTGGCTGGAATGGAGTGTGGAGGTGTGGTGCTATGGATTGGTGCAAGAACCTTAGGGTTTTGGGGGGGTTGAAGTAGGAGAGAGGGAGTGTATGCAAGAGCTCAACACACTTTTGTAACCCTCTAAAATGGAGCTGGAGGGTCTGGTTATAGGCAAAGGAGTGGAGGAAAGGGGGGGAAAATCAAATTCAAATTTCCCCCCAAAAGACCCCTCGGATACAGGATCTGGGGGGGAAAGGAGGGTGCAGCTGTAAGGAACCAGTTGAGGGGAGCATGGCCGGCTAGGGGAGCATGGCCGGCCAGGGTCAAAAGGGTCAATCAGAGAAAGCTGGCTGGCCACCCATATTGGTGGCCTCCCATGTGTACACAACACAACCATGTGGTCAAAACCCAGAAAAGTGAACCAGGAGAGAGAAAACCCAACTTTTCAGAGGGGTTCAAAAGGGTCAGGAACAATTGCTGGCCGGCCATGACATATTGGTGGCCTCCCAGGTGTGTACAACACAATATGTGGTTGATGGCCCAAAAAGTGGCCCGAGGGTGGTCAACACTAGCTTTCTAGTGAGGAAAACGGGCGACGGAGAGCGATGAAGGAATAAACCTGGCTTTCAGAACAATTGCTGGCCTCCCACCCTTCTACAAGCTTCCTAACAATGAAAATGAGGTCCCTGCCAAAAATGAACTCAAACCGATGTAAAACGAAGGTTCGGGGGCCAAAACACGCGGCCGGGGCCCCGAAAACTGACTGTTAAGCACCGGAGGTGGCGTTTGACCACGAAGTTGGTCTCTCGAGCCACAGTGTCCCTTAAAAGGGAGGAAATAAGATGCATGCCAAAAACCGGAGCAAACGGAGATGGTTAAGCGGTCCCGAACCGAGGCACACGGCCGACGGCTCCGAAAATCGAGAACCGGGCTCCAAACGGGAAAAATGGCCTACAACCACGAAACGTAGCCTACGGCCACTGAGAGATGATCTACGAGACCTCTCCCTCCCTTCGGGAAAAGAAAACAGAGGAAACAGGGCCTGGTTAGCAAACCGAAACAAAGCAGCAAAGAGTCCGGAAGTCCGGAGGCAAGGCTCGCAGCCGAGACTCCGCAACCTCAGAACGAGCACAATATGCAACATCACTAAGCGCTCAACCAGTGACATCTGAGTCTTATGGTCGATCAAAAATGGGGTGTCTATAGCTGCCCCTCTTTGACAGAACTCGAAAGTCATACGTGACGGGAGTGAATGTCAAAGCCCAGAGACGACCCATTTTTGACAAGGCCGAAGACTTAGACAAACAGGCAAAATAACAAAGATGTGCCCGCAGGCAGGGGGCAAGATGCAAAATATGCACAAAGCCGGACGTAACTCAATGATCATGCGACAGTTTTAAGCAAGATGGCAAATTAAACTACATTTCATGCAGTTATAATGTAAGAAAATTATGCAATCTTAGCGAGCATGTGCGATAGATACGCAAAAGTGAAGAGAGTGTGATGGATATACTATATGAATAAAGTGTGATTGATACACTAAGCGAAGCAAAGTGTGATAGATACATAAAGCAAAACGAGTGTGATGGATACACTATATGAAGCAAAGTATGATGGATATACAAAAAGTGAACGCAAAGTGTGATAAATGCACTATGTGAACAGAGTGTGATTGATACACTAAAAGTGAACACAAAGTGTGATAGATGCACTATGTGAACAGAGTGTGATTGATATACTAAAAGCAAACACAAAGTGTGATAGATGCACTATGTGAACAGAGTGTGATTGATACACTAAAAGCGAACACAAAGTGATAGATACACTAAGTGAACAGAGTGTGATTGATACACTAAAGCGAACACAAAGTGTGATAGATGCACTATGTGAACAGAGTGTGATTGATATACTAAAACGAACACAAAGTGTGATAGATGCACTAAGTGAACAGAGTGCGATTGATACACTAAGGGTGAACACAAAGTGTGATAGATGCATTATATGAACAGAGTGTGATTGATACACTAAAAGCGAACACAAAGTGTGATAGATGCACTAAGTGAACAGAGTGCGATTGATACACTAAAGGTGAACACAAAGTGTGATAGATGCACTATGTGAACAGAGTGCGATTGATACACTAAAGGTGAACACAAAGTGTGATAGATGCACTATGTGAACAGAGTGTGATTGATACACTAAAAGGTGAACACAAAGTGTGATAGATGCACTAAGTGAACAGAGTGTGATTGATACACTAAAAGCGAACACAAAGTGTGATAGATGCACTATGTGAACAGAGTGCGATTGATACACTAAAGGTGAACACAAAGTGTGATAGATGCACTATGTGAACAGAGTGTGATTGATACACTCAAAGGTGAACACAAAGTGTGATAGATGCACTATGTGAACAAAGTATGATAGATATACTAAATATGAACAAAAGTGTGATAGATGCACTATGTGAACAAAGTATGATAGATATACTAAATATGAACATAAAGTGTGATAGTTGCACTTAGTGAATAAAGTATGATAGATATACTAAATATGAACACAAGGTGTGATAGATGCACTTAGTGAACAGGTGTGATGGATACACAAAAGATAATGACATGAATATGTGCATGATAGATACACGAAATGAGGATGTGTGTAATAGATACAGAAAATGAGAATACGTGTGATAGATACAGAAAATGAGAATGTGTGTGATAGATACAGAAAAGTGAATATGTGCGTGATAGATACACAAAATGAGAATATGTGTAATAGATACACAAAATGAGGATGAAGTGTGATTGATACACTAAATGAGTTAGAGTGTAATTGATACACTAAGTGAATGAAGTGTGATTGATACACTAAATAAATGAAGTGTGATTGATACACTAACTGAATGGAGTGTGATTGATACACTAAATAAATGATCTCAAATGGAACTTCTTTGAATGAACCGTACATAAAATATCGTGCATGAATGAGAAAGAAACTTGATAGGTATAATGCATTACAATGCATGATGCTTAAGGAAAGCAATAAATGGACAAAGCAGCGCTTTAGAAAGCACCTCATGAGGTGAGTGGCGGTGAACCGCTCTTCTTCGATGGGGATCTCCCCTTGTGCTCTTCGAACACTTTACCTTCAAATCACAGTACAAAGGTTCTGAAATGTTGACAAGGGTTCTTCACGTAGAACACTTTGGATGCTGCCTTTCTTCCTGATCATATTCACAACTTTCCCTATTCTCCAACGGGTGACAGACTAGGTTGTTCAGTATCCAGAATTGAGGTGCATACACGCTATCTCAACCTATGGGGCTTCCATACAGATTTCAAGCCGGGGATACACCCCTGGGTATTTAAACCAGACTTTAGTCCCGGAAATCCGAACCTTTACGTTCTAGGCATCAGCCATTCGAACTCTAGTTTCCACCGTCGCAGTTGGTCTCCTAGGAACTCATTGCAAACACGGCCAAGATGTCCCTGGCATGAAACGGTACTCGAGGAGAGCACTTCTGATTGCCATTTTGGCTTGAAGTAGACTTGATCTTGAGCTTGAGGTAGAGGCACGCTCATACTTCGGAGCATTGGCAAGACTTGAAGAGGTACACACGGAATGTAGTCTCGGAACTTACTGAAGTTGAAACGAACTCAGATGCCCGACATTTTCCTCTTTTGCTTTTGCTTTGCAATCCGGAACCATTATAGCTTCAGATAGGTCCTAGTTCTACTGTTCTCACATGACCTGGGTTGAACCCTGCGGTTTTATGAAAGAACAAATCCTGTTTTGCACAAATGTGGAGAACGGCACGGCACTCTGAGCACAAAACCAAAAAAAAAAAATTTAAAATTGAAATTGAGAATGAGTTCTCGACCGGGTATTGAGCCTACGACTGAACACAGCACACTACGACTCAACAACAAAGAGAAAGACGAGGTAAGACAACCTAAACACATCTACAGACACCCGAAACGACTCAAAACAATAATCGAGACAAACAAAACGACTGACATGACACACAGACGTGTTCCAATGGCAAGAGACCTCTTAGTGCACGAGGAGCCAGTTTCTCCGGGTATTGTTTCCCACCCTTTCTTATTTTTGATTCTCACATCACTCGGCCCTCAGGCTCGGCTTTTCTCACAAAACCCTTTTCCTTACTTTTTCTCTCAGCGTACATCTCTGTATTCTTCAATCTCTCATTTTAAATCCCTCCCCTGGGTAGTTGATGGATAAACAAGAAGTTACGGGCTCTTGCCCCTAGCATGCTGCTAGATTCTCTTTCTTCCGCTCACAGCTAGTGAATTCCTCCCATAGAGGAGTTGCGCTACATTTGGGTGTGTAGCCAATCTGCAGCTGACATCGGTTGACGATGCTCTGCTGGGGAGTTTGGACGTGATCAGATCTGTCCAGATGAGGGAGTGGAATATCTTGATCCATTCCAGTTCGTGCTTCGCACTTGGCTTGATACCTCGTTGCTCGGAGGGTGAGAGAGCTTTCAACCCTTTTGCTGTTAACTTCAGTTGTGCCCTTTTCTGGCAAGTAGAGTGCCCTTCTTGGCAAGTATTGTGGCAATGGGGAAAAGACAGAACACCTGACTCAACTGTGCCCCTAGTTCGTCATTTCGACCATTTTTGTTTTTGGCTTTCTACTAAGACAATTTTAACCAAAATGAGAGTTAGATTAACATGCTTGTTCAATTTTCTGATTTAAAATCATGCAAGTTAGGCTGTGAGCACTGAAAATTTTTCCTTTTTGGGGTCCAAGAAATGGTCCAGTTTTGGGAAAATGGAATAATTTTTGAGAGAAAATTAGTCAACCTCATTAAAAAT
>JAPPVO010005080.1:0-19014 GCA_030407325.1 Camellia japonica | reverse complement strand
CAGATAAATGCATATAATAAGAGACCGAAAACAACCAGAAAACAGGCAAGAGGTCGGGTTTTACACACCACTCCATCTCATTACACCACTAAAAAAAAATAGAACTCTCATTACACCCCCATTATATTACCAATAGTAACCCTAAATTAACCCTTTTATCTCTTTACAACCACTCAACTTTTGGAGGGAAAAGAGAGAAGCAGTAGCAAGGAAGACGACGGGTCCGACGTAGAGAAGGCGAGTGTTTTGAACGGCGGGAGGGATTTGAATGGCGTTGTGGTCTGTGTTATTGGCGTGGACAATTAAACTCATTCTTCTCATTTGCTCAAGGTAAGTGAAAAACTCTTCTTCTCTCTCTATATTGACAGACATATATATGTATCTATATATGTATCTCTATCATCTATATATATTTTTTTTTTTTGAATAAACAAAGAATAACACATTTCCAACACAGTTTTGGTGGTTTTGATCTTCTAATTTAATTGGTTTTGTAATTTTTGTGCTAATTTAATTGGGTTAGCAAACTTGCTGATTATTAGAGATTGAGCCAATACATTAGTTGTATAAATGTGCACATCATAAGCTTGGTTTCCAATCAAGTTTGGCCTTATTTTCATGTATACATATAAAAATATTTATTTATTTGTTGTTGTGTCATTGCCATGTTGCCTCTCGATTTTTTTTACAATTGTCATGTTAGCGTGACCGTATTGTTTCATATCCATATCCTGTATCCATATCCGTGCTCCCTAGATGGTTAGTGAAACATATATATGCACTCCCTAGATGGTTAGTGAAACATATATATGCACTATTTGACAAACATCATGGCTCACAGTATTCACAAATTTTGTAAAAAGTTTCCATTTATAAATTACAATAATGTGATGGTATTGAAGTATTAGAGATGTTTATAATAGTCTATATCAGAACAATGGATGCCAAGAAAAATGGTCTTCAAAAAAGAATACAAGGGAAAAGTGCAAAAGCAATTTCACTGAGACAACTCTACTAGAAAAATTCCATGCACTGTTGACATATCCTTTAACAGAGTCTCACAGAGCCACCTCCAAAATGCGTAAAACACAAAATGCAGACAAAACCATATGAGAAAGCAATGGAGATACTAATAATAACAAGGCTTAAAATGAGGGTGCAATAACCACCAAGATTGCTATTCTCGAATTGAATTATTATTTCATTTAACTTCAGTTGTGACTTAACTTTCACTAGAATTAGTGGCTTGATGTGTCCAGCAATGTTATCTCAAACAGTCCACATGAATTAAATATAAAACATGCCATATTATTCTATGGAATTTAGATATGGAATCTTCAACCCTCTCAATAATATTAGTTCATCGCTAACGGCTAACACAGATGGATTTAGGCATATTAATTGGACCCATACTGTAATTCCCTAAACATACAGTGTTTGAAGAGTCTTCAAAACTTCGATTTTAGGAGATAAGATTCCAGAAAATCCCATGGACGTTAATGATCTGCGAAAAAATAAGACACTTGATTAGATACCAGATATAAAATTCCAAGATTGGCAGCTAAAGAGCGAAGACTTGATTCATACGCCATACCTACACTGAAATGCTAGCAACATTATGTAGTGCACATATCAAGGTCCGAAGGTTAAAAAATAAAAATAAGACATTACTCACATAGAAACGACATTATTGCTGATGCAACTAACTTTGGACCAAGTGCATGGACTAACTTGATTTGGATTCCAATCCTTGAGTTGATCAACTAAAGCATTCAGTGATTTCCTCAATGCATAGAGGGCATCCCCTGAAACAAACCTCATGATTATGAACCATCAAATCAATGTATCACCCAAAACTAATGAGAATTACAAAGTAAATTCTGGAAACATAGGTACAAGCAAACATAAGAGGTGCCAATTCCCCGCAAACATAAGAGGAATAAATCCCATCTAATAGCTAATCTCATTATGTGCAACCACATCACCAAAAGGGCCAATTCTCGGCAGATATGTGTTTTGAAACACGTTTCCAAAAACATGGAACAAGTTAGTTAAGAACATAAATTTACAGATCCAAAAGCAAATTACTCTTGGTTTTTCCATTTTATGTTCATATTTTATGAGAAGAATAGAAGGAAGGAACTATAGCACAAAACAAGGACCACATAAATAGAACACACTAGTTAATTCTTATACGTATTTAATTTCAATAACAAATGCCAGCAAAGTAAATGGATAGTATGTCCATTTTGAGGACAAAACTTTTCATTGTAGGTCTCAGCTTGCAACAGCACCTTGGAAAAGAACAAAAGAGACGTGTGAGCACGTTCAGCAAAATAGGAAACTAAATCCTAATAGAAAAAGAAACTAAAATCCTAAAAATAAGAAACCAAATATTACTAGGGTCCTAATTAAACTATAATAAAAATAAATAAACATAAATATTTAAAAATAAATAAAATCTCATGCCAAATTTAGAACGTGCATGTTCCGCATCATAGTGTAATCAAATTCCTTCATGGAGAGAGAGAGAGAGAGAGAGAGAGAGAGAGAGCAAGGAAGCAAATTATCATGTTTATGGTATGAGAAATTACAATATCTTATTAACGATGATGCCTAGAGGCCAACAGTATGAGCCCCATCTATGTTTCTCTTTCTTTGAAAAGTGGAGATACCATTAAAATGAAGTAACAATGCATAAACATCATGAATTAAAATGTTAGATGAACATCATACCTTGTGCATCAGGTGATACAAAAGAATGAAAGCATGCCAATATAAGAGCAGCAAAAGCTAACTCCATCTCGAAAGACATAATTTTGTCCAAGTTGATACTTTATTCCCAATTCTCAATGCAACAAAATGTGTAGCTTTCTTTGAATACACAAGTGAGCACCATCTCTACAAAACATTCCATCATCACATTAAAAATGAATCGTGTATAATAAAAATGTTACATTAAACTAAGTTCAAGATTACCATTTTTGTTTAATACTTCTCTTAATTTATGTTCAAAATTATAATCAGAATCTCTCATAGATGTCTCCTGGTTTCATAGATTTGGGTTACCCCAAACTTTTTAGTAAGTAACTTATATAAGATAATGAGCTGAGTTTTGGAAGTGAGAATGTTCTAGTGACAAGCTAAGCCAGTGCCTAATACCAGTGTTTCTTCTTCAGGATGATCTCACACTCAAGCTAGCCCAATTGACAACCCTACAGTATGTACGATGCACCAATCTCAACCACATTGCACTCCCCTATAGCACCACCCCAAACCATACACCAATAGTGGAATCGTTGAACATCTATCCACCTATTACCACAGGCTGACCATCATGACTCCCACAAATCAATAATTAGTTCACCAACTCATCAACACTACCATCAAACTCACTAGTCACCACTGCCATTATTAATCCATTCTAAATCACATTAATCCACCTTCCAACCATATTCTCATCCCCCACTAACACAACCACCAAGGTTGCCACACCCTGTTATTTTTTACTTTTTTCCTGGTTTACTTTCTAATTTCTCTTCCTAAACTTCTTTATATTCTTGAAACACATTCTCTCTCCAAACTCTCCACCTTCCTTCTCTAGTTCCTCTCCTAAATATCTCCACTTTCTCTACAATATCTTTCTGAAGTCAAAACTCTTAAACCTCCATACTTTTTTCCAAAAACTTCTATGTTCAATCACTCTTCTTTAGTGTCCAAAGTCATGGTTACTTCCTACGCTATTTCCACCACAAATCATTAACAGCTTTTCTTGCTAACCTAACCACCATATTCTATGACCCCCTTAACCAATCACAACCAGAGCCACCACTACATCAAACCATTGCCTCCATTTCAACCTTCTCTATTTTCCAGCCACTACTCGCCCTCTCATTGTCTCATTATTTTCTACAATTTAATCCTCAAACCCACAAAATCTAGAACATAATCAAAGAGAAAAACCCAAAGTGATGTAAGTCATACAAAATTTTATAAAATTTAGCACTAGCTTGGGTTATTTTTGGGGTTCTTCTTCACATAACACAACAAAGAGAATTAGAGATGACTGGTAGTAATAGTCAACAAGGTTAATTAGACTTACTGATCCTATAATCACAAATGATTTATGGCCTCCTTTGCACTAATTTTCATCTTCATTTTTCAACAGCCATAGTATTTCAGCAAAAAACATGTCCAACAGTAAGAACAGACAAATATGGTCTTTTCCTTGTAAAGAAGCGCAATTTCATGTTTTTACTATCAATCCATTTTGAAAGTAGGTCAATGTCATCAAACTGGAATATCACTTGGCTCCTTCAAAATCACCAGAATATTCACCAACACCTATTTTGAACGTCAATTTGTTCTGCCGTACAAAGGAGCTTCTTCAGAATTATCAAATCATTCATGGTGATAATTCTTCTTTTTTTTTTTGATAAATATTTTCATGGTGATAATTCTGAATCAAGCAATACCTCGAAGCTGCTGAACCTGATGCTTCACCAGAAGGCCCAGACACTTATGGGGGCGTGGCAGCTTCGATGGCAGAGGAAGTTAAGGGAGGATTCGTACAAAGGGTTTTGCTCAATGAAGTCACTGACCAAAAAAGTATATTTTTTTACTCTACGAAGTTGCAAGGACCCTTGTAAAAATAAGAGAATCATTGTTGAAAATTAGCACCAAAAATTACAAACCCAATTAAATTAGAAGATCAAAACCACCAAAACTGTGTTGGAAATGTGTTATTCTTTGTTTATTCAAAAAAAAAATATGATATAGATGATAGAGATACATATATAGATACATATATATGTCTGTCAATATAGAGAGAGAAAGAAGAGTTTTTCACTTACCTTGAGCAAATGAGAAGAATGAGTTTAATTGTCCACGCCAATAACACAGACCACAACGCCATTCAAATCCCTCCCGCCGTTCAAAACACTCGCCTTCTCTGTCGACCCGTCGTCTTCCTTGCTACTGCTTCTCTCTTTTCCCTCCAAAAGTTGAGTGGTGTAAAGAGATAAAAGGGTTAATTTAGGGTTACTATTGGTAATATAATGGGGGTGTAATGAGAGTTCTATTTTTTTTTAGTGGTGTAATGAGATGGAGGGTGTGTAATAACCCGACCCTCTTGCCTGTTTTCTGGTATGGTTTCGGTCTCTTATTATATGCATTTATCTGACTAATGTGAAATTCCATGTGAAATTAAGTTTAATCGTATGAATTGTGTGATTGTGGACTTATATCTGTCAATTATGAGAAATATCTGTTACAATTATGACATTTGAATCAGTAATTGAAAGCCTTAGAAACTTGATAATCTGAAATTGATTTTATAATTGTAATCAACATGATTTTTAGATCATAATATGAATTTTTGTGAAAATTTGATTCGAAATGATTAAATTGATTAATTTATAATAAATCCTTAAATAACCTTTAAAGCTTTTATGTTAGACACTTGTGATATCAAAAACAAATATCTCCTGAGAGAAAGAGAGGGTTAGAGAGAGAGAGAGAGCAAGAGGGAGGAAGCTTCAACAAGGAAGATTGAAGGAATTGTGAAAGATTGTAGGGATCTGAACTCAAGGTAAGTATAACCCACTTTGAATAACCTCTCTCTTGAACTTGAGAAGAATTTCTTTTGTATTCATGCAATTAGGGTTTGTAATTGAAGTCATGAGTGTGGAAGTTGTTTAATTGGAAGGATGTTCTTATTATTGAGTTGTTTTGGACTTGATTTGAGTTATGTGGAGCAATTGCATCCTAATCTTTAGTTGTTCATGTTGAGCTCACATGGTGATACATAATATATTGTGTTCATGTATCAAATATAACCATAAAGGAATTGAATTGTGTATGTGAGTCAAGGAAAGGTTGGTCTAAATAGACTGTAATTCATGTTTATTGTGGTTTTACAATTTATAATGCATGATTATGGTGATGTTATGGTATAATATGAAGTTGATTCTCCTTATTTTGCACCTTGTGCCTAAATTCGGACTGCTCAAGACAGAGGCAGCGACCGCACGTGTGGGGGTCACAGCCGCACGTGCGGGAAGCACCACGGCACGTGCGGGGGTCACAGCCGCACGTGCGGAAAACAGGGGAAATCGAAGCTGAGACACTGAAATAAAAGCACGTGCGGGAGAGGATCACCGCACGTGCGGCTCACCTTCCTGCACGTATGGAAGGGGACTGCCGCACGTGCGGCCCATGTGGAAAAAGACTGTGTGCTCCTTTTCTCTTGTTTGACCCTCTGGAATTGTTAAAATGTGTATTCGAAGCTTTTAAAATGCTTATAATTAAATGCAAGTTGAATGAATCAGATATTGATTAAGAGAAAAATAGACTAATCTCTGAACTGCTTGTGTGTGTAGGTCACATACAGGAAGGGATTATCGCTCCGCCACAGCACTGTGAGTAATAGTACTGTAGTGACATATTTCAATTACTGTTAGTCGTTATTATTAATGCTCT
The DNA here is from genome assembly GCA_030407325.1 of Camellia japonica. Lineage (NCBI taxonomy): Eukaryota > Viridiplantae > Streptophyta > Magnoliopsida > Ericales > Theaceae > Camellia > Camellia japonica. The sequence goes on along the minus strand of JAPPVO010005080.1, from coordinate 12,534 downwards.
GTTTTCGTAAGTTAACTATGTCGACTTGTGATGAACAACTAGAAAACTTATGTGCATTATGGAACATGATATCCTTATGGACCTGAGGTCGTTCTGTTTTGTTATTGTTGGGCTCGAGGCAGTTCGGATATAAGTTACATCTTATCAGCAACTCTAAGACTGCAAAAGGTGATGACATGCCGATGTCTCACAGATCCTAATATGATTTAGATTGATTATGATTCATAGCCAGAGGCCAAGGGAGGTAGTGTCCATGTCGATGTTCTACCTACCCTCCAATGTGTGGACAGCTGTCGAGATGTGGGCCTGAGGCCGTTCTGTATAGCACGTTGGACCCGAGGCCGTTCTGCATGATAATGGGCCTGAGGCCGTTTCGTACATGTGGTGGGCCCAAGGCCGTTATGGAAATGTTTACAGAACAAGATCAAACATGTGACTTATGTGTTTATACGCGCTATAGTTTCATGTCTATTCATTTGAATTTTCCACGTATTATTATTCACTGAGCCTTGCTCACTCCGTGTTATGTCTGTCTCTGTAAGTAATCAACCCGGAGGTCTATCCTAGTTCAGCTCTATTAGCTATTTTTGACAACCCGGCTGTTACAAGCAGTTAGATGAAGTCTACACATTTTGTAGAGTTCCTTCCATAACTCATCTTTGGCCACTAGCCTTTTTGTCAAACGTCATTAATTATGTATGACCTTCATTAGCGATGTTTTGATATTCCCCAATTGTGGAGATGGGATTGTATATGTATATATGAGCTTACAACCAGGGACGGATCCAGGATTATGACTTTGGGGGGGCCAAAGTACATTTAACCTCTAACCAATAAAATTTGAAGTTCAATACCAATTTCTATTAACATGAAAAAAAATCAATAATGTTATGATAAAATATTGAACTATATATTCCTTGTCAACATAGTTGAGTACCAAAAGATGATCATACAATTGAGAATATTTTTTTGCCCATATTCACTTACAAAAAGTAGTAACTATTTCTACATGCATTTATTTACTAAAATTAGGCATCTTGAATTGAGCTCGACGTTCTTTCATAATATGAAAATCATGAATGATAGAGTTTACATCAAACCCTCGAGCAATGTCTTTTTTAATGTACGTAATCAAGTAACTAGCCAGAAAATTATCTTTCATCCTATTCCTAAAAGTCATAAAATATATGGCAGCACAAAATAACATTTAGATTTTTATCCAAATTCTTAGAGGAAATCAACAAATCATAACCTAAAAACCTATTCAATTATCAAGAAATCACACAACACAGTACCTACCAATTACAATAAATCATAGTATAAAAAAAATTCACAATATTTAGTTAACAATTGTACCAATAACAATTATCAGATATTCATTGCAACTCCTGGCTTCTCCACCTATGCCAGCCTCTCTGCCACAATTTCACCCAAAAAAACAACCAGCTTGCATTGGCCCCACATTGCCATTAAATTATTATTTATTTTTAAAAAAAATTCAAAATCAATTGCTAACCCAGATAATGTTAGAGGTGGTGGGTTCTGATGTATGTGTTGAAAGAGTGTATGTGTATTTATTTTTTCAATTGGCATAGTAAAATAAAAGAGTGTTTGAAGAGAGGAGCGAAATCTATTGACAGTGGGGATGTAATTGTGGGTTATGTGACGTAGGAAGTTGGGGATTCGGGTTGTCAAGTTTGGGATACCAAAACTGAAAATTGGGTTGAAGATTTCTAGTTGTCTGTAGGCTTATGGGTGACCAATAACAACCAATAACAAATTAATGGAAAAATAATTGCATTATTCAGTCTAAAATCACAATCAATCATAATATTCAGTCTAAAAACAGAATAATCACATTGAAGCTGAAGGGATATTAGATAACTACCAGTGAGAGTCCACGGTTCCACCGTCCACCGACCAGCTCTGACGAAGTCCGACAACAAAGCTTTTCCGTTTCTTCCCTCATCTCTTCGCTATCTCCTCTCTTTCGAATTGTAACAAGTCTCTCAGATCAATTGTTTTCTTTTCTTTTCTTAATCTTAGTACTTTGTTTGAACAAGCTTCTCCAGCAAGCCTTATAGTTTATATATTTGTAAAAGTTTCATATTTTACACTTTGACCCATTAAAGTTTCTAAAATTTTGCTTTCATCTTGACCTAATTTAAAAATACATATACATGAAATTTAAAATAGATTATTATATATGTTAACTAATTCAAAAAAAAAAATTTCCAAATAGTTTAAAAAATTGGGGGGGGCTACTCTATATAATTTTGAATTATCTAAAAAAAATTTGGGGGTGCGAACTCTTATAATTTTAAATTATTTTAAAATTTCTAGTATAATATATGATATTTTTCAAATTTTTGGGGTGCGCCGCCCCCCTCTAATCCATCCTTGCTTACAACTGCCTCTTATGCGTTGTTGGTTATGTGTTGAACTGTTTATTGAAATGTTATGATCCTGACATATTAGTGTAGCTCAATGGATGTTGTTTTACTTTGATAATTGCTTCCGTTCAGGACCCATATTATATACTTTTGAGTTTGAGTCCACTATCGAGTTGGTCATGCCCAAACTTTTAGGGGGTGAGTTTGGGGTGTGACAGGGTGTAAGGAGATAAAAGAGTGGTGTAAGTAGACTCACCCTATGAAAACCTAAAGGAATAAAAACTAACCCATTTGGTGCTTACATTCCAGGAAAAAGTTAGACGACTGGTGTGCATTGTACAAAAACAGTGACAGATCCATTTCGAGCTTAGAGTATTATCAAATTTAAGACAATCCAGCAAGACAATCAAAATGGGAACAAAAAGATGAAACCCAAACCAAACTCTACCTTCTTTTCTTGAGTGGTCCAGTCTTGAACCCACTCTTACAAGCTTACCCCATGTGTTTGCAAGACCTCCCGTGACTCCCACTACTCTTACTCTTCCTTCACCACCTCCATGAGGATGATCAACTGGGTTCATGGCCACACCACGAACCACCGGCATCCACCCCAACCACTTGCTCTGCCCGACCTTCCTAAGCTTCTTCACTCCGTGTTCCGGGTTCGACATGGTCCTTATCGTGGCTTTGCACCGCGAATCGATCAATTTCTCTTTCCCTGAGGGCAGCTTGATCAAACAGTGCCTTGACGCCTTTGGCTCCTTAAGAATCTTTGCTGAAGTCCCAGCAGCCCTGACCAGCTTGCCACCCTGACCGGGTTCATCTCAATGTTGTGGATCAGCGTCCCAATTCGCATCATTGAGATTGGCATGCAGCTCCCGATTTGGGAACTCAGATCAGCTGTGAACATTTGGTTCATCATCATGGCGGTCTTGCGAGATGGTGTGTGTGTAGTGTGATGAACAAGTCATATGCATTGGCGGATGTGCTGAAGGAACGGGTAGTTGGTGTGAGGACCTTGGCAAGGAGAGTAGATGAAGCAGTATGAACTTTGGAGAGGGCCATTTGACTGTTGTCTGTGGATGCCAGGGATTTATTTTGATAACTGAGAATAAATTTGAATGATTTTGCCTATGCGACTAAAATAAAAAAATTTGAGTAAGAATAAATCATAAGCTATAATAGATTACAATTTAACTCCTTATACAACAATTATACCTATCATATTAGAACACTTAACCTTTCTAATTACGATTCAAATAGGTAATGGTCAGCATATCATCTTTAAAAAGAAATCTTCACTAGAGAAAGAAAGGAATAAGAAGCATTGTGACATGAACGATTAATGTTAAAAACTTCAAAACTAAGCCTTGTTTCCTCAAGTATCAAACACTATCAATTAGTTGATTGAAGTGTAAAAGTAAATAAAAATTAAGTTGCATCCCTTTCAAGCATACAGTACTGAAGAAAAAAAAAATTGAGATTTAGGCATTCAGTTTGAAAGTAAAAATGCACACCTACCATATCTCAAATTCAGAATTCATAAAATACATTAGCAACGTATGAAATCACATGAATATTCAATTCATCAGGCAAATTGCATGCATCATGCGAAAATGGTTAGTACATTAAAAAACAAAAAACTTACATAGATCAAACTAAAGTGGCCTACAACACTACATAGATATAAAAATAACTCCAGGTTACACATAATTCGATTCAATTCCACTGTAGCTTCCACAGGAATTAAAACTAAGGGTGCTCACGGATCGAGTGGCCTCCCATCCATCATCCGTTTGAACGTAGGCGAATTGGGAAAAATCAATCCACATCCATCCGCTTAGTTAGCATATACGAATTGATTAGCCTGTGCAAGTTGGTGGAAGGATGTGCGAATCGGTTTGGAAGTTTGGGCTTTACTATTTTGGACAATTTTTCAACTTATTTTACATCTGTTTTTGGGTCTGATTTGGGACCAAATTTCATGAAATTATTTAAATCTGAAGTTGAATATTTGGTTTTTGGAAATTCTCACTAATTTATAACAATATAAAGTTAAATATTTTGAGTTTTGTGTTTGAAAATTCACATTGTAATTTGAAGCTAAATCAAAAGTTGACAATAAATCTGAAGTTAAATTACAAGTTGTCTACCATAATATATTCACAATTTCTTAGTAACAAATTTTTTATGTTCTCATTGACATCAAGTCATTAACTTTGTAACTACCAGTTTGGAAACAAAAAAAAAAAAATTATAATTGAAAACATCAAATTTACAATTTAAATCCATGACCTTATATTCTTCCTTTCAACAAACATTAGAGAACAATAACACACAAAAAAAGTGTGTTTCTCCCATTAATCCCAAAAGAAAAAACTTTGCATTTGACAAAGAACTTTACTTGAAAAACCAGCAATTCACACAAATAAATAACCCAGAAAACCCAAAATCACAATTCTAGTATTCCAAATTTAAAAGAGTACCAACAAATTAACAAATGAAAAACCCAGACATCATCACCAATCCCAAGTAGGATTTCTTAAAAGCAAAAATCAAAAGTCAGAAAAACAGAACTTGAACTCGTGAAGAGAACACGATAGATAAAGTGAAGATTACCCACAGCTCCAACACACCCATCTCAGAGAAACAATTACTATGCGCAGGAGAGAGAGAGAGAGAGACTCACCTAGCCGATGGAGATAGTTGCTGCCGGAGGGGAGAGAGAGAGAGCAAAACCTAAACTGTGTTTGTCAAAACATATGGATATGGAGCGGGTACCTCTCCCCGAACCAACCGAATGGAAATTTAGAACATGATTGACCCGACTCGAAGAGTTAAAAAAAAAAAAACAACAAAAATTTAGGTTGTGTTTGGTTGTGATTTCAAATCACAATTCTACATCTTAATTCAAGCATTGTGTTTGGTTGTGATTCTGAAATGCTGTTTTGAGAACTCTGCACAGAACATCTGTGTTATTCTGCAACATCAGACGCGTTGTTCCTTTTTTTTTTTGAAATTTATGCTGTGCGGGATGTCCACCGAGATGTCCACTCGGATGTCCTCTGAATTCCAGATTTTTTAAATTTTTAAATTTTTTTTTTTTTGCAATTGATTTATATAATCGGGAAAAATATTTTCTGAAATTTTTTAAATTTTTTATGTGCTTTAAAATAATTTTGAGTTGTATGTTTAGTTTGAGTTGTAAATTTTTGTATCACATATCAAATGTCACATCAATAATTCCCCACTCAAATCAAGCCTCTTTTCCAAAACTATTTTGAAAACTCTTTACCAAACAAATTTTCTACACTCAAATCACAATTCTACAACACACAAACTCAAATACAACTCATACTCTCAAATCACATTTACAAAACACAACCAAACGCAGGCTTAAAATTTGTTTTGCCAACAAAAAATATGAAAAGAGAATTTTTTTTTTTTTTAATTTTAAAATTTTCAAACATTATGGGTATGTTTGGTTGAGTTTTAGAAAAAAATTTCTAAAAATTGTTTGGTTTGAGATTTTTCTCAAAAAATTTCGAAAATCACTTTTTCTCTCTTACACATCAATCAATCACTTTTTCTCTCTCCTCTCTCCTTCTCAATCACTTTTTCTCTCACACACATCTACTCAATTACAACAAAATATCAAATCATCCCAAACTCCCAAACTCCAAAACTACTTTCAAAATATACAACCAAACAAACCAAAAAATTTCTAAACTCTCTCCCCAAATTTTTTTTCAAAAACCTCTCCCAAAACAAACCAAACAAGCCCTATGTCTACAAAATATATATATGAAAATTAATAAGTGCTTTTATGTTTTTTTCACCAAATTAATTTTGATTGACTACTTGTCGTTATAGATGGTATTCATGTCGTGTCATTTATATTCGTATCAAAATTACTTCAACATTAATTTAATTGATAAGCATTTTCTTACAATTTGGCTCTATTCAGTTGGATTATGTTTAAATTTTACAAAAACTTAAACTGAATCTCCAAAAAATAAGAGAAAAAATCAAAATTATAATTATAAACTAATAAATACACAAAAATATATTTTTGGATTTTCAAACATTATTTATATCCAAAAATAGAAAATCATATGAAAAAACCTAAGTTGCTTTTATTATTATTAATTTTTTATGATTTTTTTTCCCCATAAATTAGGAATGGGCTTCATGTCATGTTGCGTCATGTTCGTGTTCTTTCAGATTTGGGTCACAATCACTTCAATACTAACCTAATTAATTTATTATTTTGTGTTACTCATTTATTATTTTGTGTTATTATATCATATCATTTTCGATCTGTGTCTAATTCGTGTCACGCTAACATGTTATTGTCAAAAATTCTCACCATTAATAAAAATTATATGAGATTTTTTTTTAAAAAAATTCCACGAGTCAATTTAATAAAACTAATCTTTATTAAATGAAATTATTCAATATTTGATTTCAACTCAATTTGATCATTCTAATTTACAAAAACTACATCTTATTATTATATTATTTTACTAGATTAAATCAAATAGTAGATAAAAAAATATATTATCTTCAATAAAAACAAACTCAAACCTATATTAACCTTAAAAATGTATTTTACACATAAATGATACCTCCATAATAGAAATAATATTATTCTTTATCATGTTACTTTGATTTCGTCACAGACCAAATAGAACTCATTTAAATAAAAAAAAAAATTCTATACAATAAATAAGACTCACATACATATAATAAGTAAAAAATAATCGCGCACAAATATACAATAAATAAGACTTCAAATAAATCTATTTATGTGCAAGTATTTTGAACAAGAAGCTTACCACATTGGGGTGACGATGCTACCAGACCAAATCCGACACTATAACATATATCAGCCATGTAGAACACATAATAATTCTCCAAAATTAATAAATAATTACTCAAAACGAAAAAAAAAATAAAAAAAGTAGCACAATGAAACCAAAGATACTAAGAAATTGTTGACCCATTTCAGACCACAAACAAAAATAGCCATAGCCAAATCCAGCATCACATCATAATAAACTCAAAACCAAAACTTCTTAGTTCTGACAGGCCCAAAACAAGAAAGCCTGATACCACACCTAGACAAACAAAACTGATTGTTCCAAATCACTTGCTATTCAACTTCCTAAACAATAGCATTTGCAGCACTAGCAATTCTCGGCCAAAGATCAGCACACCAATGCAAAAAAACCAAATGAGAATCACCAACACAAAATATGAAGGCTCGGTTTCATGGAAACAAGATAATTTCAATATTAATCATGTCCTGACATAAAAGCATATGATCATGATTCATGATCATTGATGTTATTCAAACAACCTACAGGGAAAAAAATATGATGGGTCAAACGAGATAGTTCCGTAATAACCCCTGGTCCAAAGTCGGATGATCAGAAGTGAATGGTTCCCTTGATCAATGATAACTTCAAAGTCGTTCTCCAACCAAAATCACAAAACCCAAGTAACAAACCAATCAAGTTAATGGAGATTCCATACCAACATGAAGCAAAGAAAGCATGGAATGAATATTTGAAATTACTAAGAAAACAATGAATGTAATTGTACAAAAGTCCTGAGTGCACCAAAAATATGTCATCAACTCAGTAAGGAATTAAGAACATCTCAGCCAGAGGCATATTCCACCATATAGGAAAATGGAACTGTTCAAATATTCAAAATTGCAACCTGAAAGCTATCACAAATCAAATCTAGGTAAACACACAACTTCATTTCCAGTTTAACACAGGCCACAACATAACTTCTGCCAATTTTATGTGCCAACATAACTTCAACAAAGTGGTCCAATTTGGTTTTTACTTGGAATTTATGAGGGCCGCATTTACCACATCTATCAAATACATCATCACATGTAAGTAGTACCTTTCATTTCTCCTTTGGGATTCACAATGACACCAGCGTTATCTGCACATACAAAAACATAAGTTTGGCATTTCCAAAAGAATAATTGAATAAGATAATAGTTTGCATTTAGAGCTCCCAAAAGAAGCAAGTAAATAAGCAATAAGTTGATAGCAACACCTCATTCCAATTATAACATTGACAGTGGTTGGTTTTATTATTTTCCAACAGCAACAAAAAGGAATATAATACTGGTCTATGATAGATCATATAAAGATTACATTTATGTCATATTACTTGACATGCCCCCACTTTGGGAATTATAAAAATTGAAAAACAAAAGAAAAAAAATTAAAGCCACATACTGCCAAGATTTCAGTAGGAATATCGAAAAATCTAACACAATTGCAAAATCAATTTCAAGCCATTATACAAAAAAAGAAAACACCATTCAGTTACTTATTACACAATTGATCCATAACCCAAAAAACTAGACGGCATCAGATTCAAAGAGCATAACTTTATTGGTAATTTGGTACCCAAAAAAATACAATCAAGCTATCTAAGAATTAACTAAAATGTGGATTCAAATGCACCACATGTTTAAAATAATCTCTCCCCTTAATTTGGAAATCTCGCTGTATGAGAAATAAACATTAGGGATGTAGAAAGACTAATAATAAAATAATTACCAACTTTCTTAAGGGCAGCTTAGCTAATTCCAAAATAAACACCAAATTTAACTGTGATTTGAATAGGGGGATTATAATAGTTACCAATTTCACCTGCAAAAACATTAAGTAAAATTTACCAGATGACAGGTAACACAATGCAACAGAAGAACATTATGCTGTTTAAAACTGGCAATACATTCTTTATATATGCTTCCCGATATGACTGACCAACTTTTAGAATGGTCATTCGCCTTTCAAAAAAGCAACCTCAAAGAAGGGTAAGAAAAATCAAAGTACAAATCTCAAGCTACAAAATTTAACCTCTGATAAAGCTAAAAACACATTATCAAAGATTCATCAAAACTTAACCCAAAAGCAAGCAAGCAAGATTCATAGGATGCTTGAGCAGCAAAAAATAGGGGGAGAGGACGCATAAGCAAAACAAATATATACAATATATTTACTTCAATGAAACTTAAGACTATATAGAATGACATTAAGTAGTCTGTCGATGTATTGACTTATGAGTTACAATATTAATTAACTTAACAAAATTGTATATACTGGATGAAACATTTAATTTGGTGCAAATAATTAATCAGAATCAAATCACAAAAAAAAAAAAAAAAAATTATATCAACTTGAAATAAGATTCTTATTGAGTTTGAAAAAAGTCATACACCTCTACTTAGATTAGCAAGTGCTACCAATGCATTACCACACCTTCTGAGCAGGATCTCAAAATTGACTCCTAATTCATAAATGAGAATAGTTATAATTTTTTGTGTGGGCAGAGATGAGTACTGTAGGGACAAGCTTGTCTTCAACTACCCAATTTCAAGTAGAACTATATATATAATTTCACAATTACAAGTATAACCGCAAGAATAAAGCTGTTTAAGAACCCCAAAAAACAAAAAAAAAACAATATAAAGAGAAGGCTTTAATACTTGCTATACAGTTCAAATGAAAAAATATATATATACATATATATCAAACTTCAAGCTTGAGCGGTATCAATTGTTTTCTTAGAGTGATCAAGGTAACAACAAATAAATCAAAACCATATAAATTCCCATTTTCAAACACAAATCATATAAAATAGTCTAAACCCAAGTGCCATCAATGGAAACAAGGACGAAAAAATCACCTTCGCAGTACATGAAGACACCGGCGCTAGGGCTTGCGCTGGAGGACGATGACGGCGGGCATGACCTTCTTCCTGAGATCTGGCTTCCCTTTCTTCACGGTGGCCATCACCATGTCTCCAACGCAGGCCGAAGGCAACCGATTCAGCCTCCGCTTGATACACTTCACTGATACGAGGTACAGATTCTTCGCCCCAGTGTTTTGGGCTTAAGGTGCAAAAACAGTCCGGTTCGGCCCACGCTGTCCTAGTGTCAAATTACGGAAGTACCTTCTATCACTTTTGAGATCAATGGTCCGACTGTGTAGCCCGATAACCAGAGACGATGTCCTGCAACTGCACTTCGCTGCTGACCTCAGCCCTACCCATCCAACGAAGACGACGACGACGAAGCTCACCACCACCAAAACCAACTCCAAAACACGCCACGTCAGCCCTAGAATGTCACTGAACCAACAACAACCCCCGAACCCTAACCTCCTCACAACCCTCACCAGACTCCTATGGGGTCAGTCTCTTCCACCCCAACTCCTCATCTCCACCGTCCGTTCCACCTGGTCCGCCGCGTGGCACCTCATGATGTCCCAACTCGCCCCTCCGATCCGACCGGCCGTTACACCCGACCCACATCCCAATTTCGCTCCACCCAATTTTCCCGCCAAAAACCAGGCATTCTCCATCTCTACGTGGGCCTGCCCTGCCCCTGGCCCACCGGACTTGATCGTTCGGGCCCTCAAGGCCTCGAAGATGCCGTGCCGGTCTCGGTCGCCTCGCCGGGACTGGATGGGTCGTGGGAGTTCCGGCATAGGGATATCCCGGATGGGGATAGGGTTGTCCCCGGTTTGGATAATGCGAATGGGCGTAAAACCCTCAGGGAGGTTTATAGGCTTCGGAGAGGGGGATATGACGGCCGGTCCACTGTTCCGATGCTTTGGGATGTGGAGAGGAAGGAGGTTGTGTGCAATGAGAGTTATGACATAATTGAATTGTTCAATTCGGGTTTGAATCAGTTGGCGAAGAATCCTGATTTGGATCTTTCACCGCCATCATTGAAGAAAAAGATTGAGGATTGGAATCAGATCATATACCCTAATGTTAACAATGGTGTCTATAGGTATATTGCATATGATTCAACGTTGGACTTCAAAGAATTATTGAAACTGTTTGTGCAAATATATATTGGATTTATGATTGTATGATGCCAAAGGATTGTTGAAATTTTGTATACAAATCATATTGAATTGTGGTTGTATGGTGGTTGCGTTGTCCAGGTGTGGATTTGCTCAGAGTCAACAAGCGTATGATTCGGTAGTGAATGAGTTGTTTAGTACATTGGACATGGTAGATGATCACTTGGGCAGTTTTAGGTATTTATGTGGTGATGTGTTGACCCTAGCAGATATATGTTTGTTTACAACTTGATTAGGTTTGATCTTGTGTATAATGTTCTGTTCAAATGCACGAAGAGGAAGCTGATTGAATATCCAAACCTTCATGCGTACATGCGCAATATCTATCAGGTACCAACTCGTACTGTAACTGTTATATTCTTAAGTAATCTAATGGTGTAGAATATCTGATTTATAGGGTTATTATGTTAGCTTGCAATCTACAACTTACCCATTTCAATGTTCCTGGGACTCATTGAGGAGTAGAAACAACAAATCTAATTAAGATTGAAATGCTGATTGGAAGAGGCTTTTTATTTTCTCTTTTCTTGATAAATAAAGGGTTTTATTAGATTTGTCATATTTGACCATCCGGGTGAGAGAACAAGTTGGTGATGATGTACATGAATTTTGGTGATTTCAACAATCATCCTTTCATCATCTGTGCCAGATCGGTCTGGTGTTCACTGTTTTATTTGACATGGAGACCATGTTTTTTTTGTGAATGAACTCCTTGCAAAGTGCTAATATACACATAATTGAGCATATGAGTTATTCCATTTATCGAGCAACAGGATAAAACCTTCTTTAATTGCTTCATCCACATATCAATATCGAAGTTTAGAACTAGCCTAACAGAGGGAGGGACGGGGAGAAAGAGAACCACATTGCTTTCATTGATACTCTCTGATTGTTTTATCTCAACCTTCTAGTATTTGTGTAATATTAATCCTTCAACAGGATTATCTAACTGAATAAGATCTCGTATTTTCTTAGTTCAAACAAAAGCAAGCAGAAAATGTAGTAGTTAATGATTCATAGTTGCTGATAATCCATAGTAGTAAAACTGGCATATGTTTATATGCCCATGCTTGAGCATCCATTTAGGAAAATAAGCTCTTTGGCAATGCAGCTCTTAGATATTATAATCTTCAAGCGTCTCACATCTGTTGAAATTTCATTACTTCTAACCCAATAACGTTTGTTTCCTGAACAGATTCCAAAGGTTGCAGCAACTTGCAATTTCGGAG
>JAPPVO010005079.1:0-35163 GCA_030407325.1 Camellia japonica | reverse complement strand
TCGAGGCCTGAATCAGGCTCAAACATGAAGTCAGGGCCAAACAATGCCTTCACAGCCAGCTTCGAAGATGGCTTCGAAGGTAGAAAAAAGCAGTTCAACATCTGAGTCAGCAAGTTCGTGGGTTCCCGGAGTTCCAGATTGATTTGTGATGCAAAACAAACCTAGGGAAGTGCCTACCCAGAGAGATGTTGGAAATCAAGGAAGAATGGTTAAGCCTCCTTTGGTGGCTCCGAACAATTGGGTATTGCTTAAACACCCAAAGACAAAAGAACCAGATATGGTCCCAGTCATTTCGAGATCACAAAGGAGAAAGAAGATTCAGCGCAGGTACACCCAGTACCAGCAAGATATGAAAGAAATGGAGAGAGCTCTTCATTGGTCCAGACAGAAGGAAAGAAGACTCCAAAGTCAGACCATACTCCAAAGCCAACTCTACAAAGCAAAGGGGTTGCAGCAGAAACAGTTGGCCAAGGTTCATTCTGAACTAAAAGCCAGAGAAAAGTCTAGCTTAGCAGGATTGGAGAAGGCTCTGATAGAGAATGATAGCGAGATAGAAGAAGAAATTAGCATAAGCCAAAAGAAAGAAATGGTAGAGGAAGAAATGTTCGAAGCCTTCATGGCTGAGCAAACATTTATGGTTGGAAAACCAGTTGAGGAAAGCCATTCGAAGGAGCTTATTAGCAACGAAGTGCCAGAATGCAGCATGAAGGAAGCTTCTGAGGTAATTGATCAAGGTAGCCGAGAGGGAAAACAGGCACAACCAGCCATCCAGTTTGGCTCGTTTCCTCCGGTATCAGTCAATATGGTACATATACTACCTCATGAGTTCCAAGCTGGGGATGAGGATCAAGATATTGATCTAATTCCAGTCTCTAGCGAAGACTCACAAGTAAGTATGGTACAGGATGACTCCGGAATGGCTACCCCAATGGAAACTGAATATGAAAGCGAAGAAGAGGTGAGCATCAACCTCTCATATCCTTTTGAATACCCCTCGAATTCTATGACACAACATGTCAAGCCTTTGTACATCAAGGCTTTTTTTGATGGGATACAATTAAACCGAGTCCTGATAGATAATGGGGCAGCAGTGAACTTACTACCGAAATCTTCTTTGAAGAAACTAGGAAAAAAGAATCCCAGGTTGATCCCAACTAGCACAACCATTGCTGGCTTTGCTGGAGACAAACAGATGGCTCAGGGAATTCTACCTATCAACCTGAGTGTGGGAACCAGGGACTGCATGACAGCATTCTTCGTAATCGACAGTAATGCTAAATACAATGCTTTACTTGGGAGAGATTGGATCCACACTAACAAATGTGTGCCTTCCTCTTTGCATCAGAAAATTATGATGGCCTTAGGCAATGGAGAGACAGAGGAAATTGATGCAGATCCTCAACCCTTCATAGCCTGTGCAGACTTCGCAGAGGCCAAATTGTATATTGAGGGAGTGACACCACTCAGTATACTAAGGAAACCTGATGGCTCAGCCGAAGTGACGGCTGATGAGGAAGTGACACACCTGAAGCACTTAGTCCAGGAGAGTGCTGATGAAGAGTTGTCGTTAAGGATGACAATGATGCCTGGTTGTAGGCAAAGAGATGAAGCACAAGAAGCCAAGTCTTTGGCTCTAATTAATTCTCAACATTGGATGTAAAAGCAATAGTCCAGAAAGTACAGGAGCAAGAGAGAGAAGCCATGATAATTGGCTGCAAACAAGAGCAGCAACAGGTCAGAGTTTTGACCCTTGAAATACTGTGCATTGGACATTGAAACAAAAGTCCAGGAGATACAGGAAGAAGAAGCCTTGTGGACAGACTTTGTCTATGAGGAGGAGGGCAAAGATGTTGAATTAAAGAACCTGGGAGCAGAACAAAGCAGGGAGATTGCTTCGAAGATAGAAGAAGTCAAGGAAGATGCTTCAGTAAGTTCTCAGACACAAGACCCCTTAGAAGAAGTAAATTTAGGGGAAGGTTCTATACAACAGCCCACATATATAAGTGCTTGTTTGAATGTTCTGGACAGGGACCAGTTGTTGGTTGTTCTAAAGAAATACAAAGATTGCTTTGCATGGTCTTATAATGAACTGCCAGGATTGGATAGGTCATTAGTGGAACATAGGCTCCCTATGAAGCCTAATTTCAAGCCATATAAGCAGAAACCAAGAAGAATAAGTCCAGAAGTAATTCAGAAAGTCAAGGAAGAGATTCTTAGACTACTCAAGGCAGGCTTTATTAGGACAGCCAGGAATGTTGAATGGCTATCTAATATTGTGCCTGTAGTTAAGAAGAATGGTAAAATGAGGGTATGCATTGATTTCAGAAACTTGAATCTAGCAACTCCAAAAGATGAGTACCCTATGCCTATAGTGGATTGCTGGTAGACAGTTCAGCAGGGCATCAATTTTATCAATGATGGATGGGCACTCTGGTTATAACCACATCTGCATTGCAGAGGAGGATGTCCACAAGACAGCATTCAGATGTCCTGGAAATATTGGCACCTTCGAATGGGTTAAGATGCCATTTGGCCTGAAGAATGCTGGGGCTACATATCAGAGGGCCATGAACACCATCTTTCATGACCTCATTGGAGGGTATTTAGAGTGTTATATCGATGACATTGTAGTGAAATCCCAGTCCATGGAGGAGCATCTGTTTCATTTAGAAGCAGCTTTTGAAAGAATGAGGAAGTTCAAGTTGAAACTCAATCTTCTTAAATGTGCTTTTGGTGTATCATTTGGAAACTTCTTGGGTTATGTGGTGCACAAGAAAGGAATACAGATTGACCAGAATAAAGCCAAAGCCATTATCGAAGCTAGACCTCCATCAAGTAAGAAAGAATTACAAAGGTTCCTTGGACAGGTTAACTTTCTTCGAAGGTTCATTTCTAACACTGCAGGGAAAACTAAAGTATTTTCTTCTTTGTTAAGGCTGAAAGATGAAGAGAAATTTGTGTGGACAACAGAGCATCAAATTGCTTTCGAAGGTATCAAAGCCTACTTGGCCAACCCTCCAGTACTGATGCCACCAAAGGGTAATAAGCCCTTGAAGTTGTACATAGCTGCAACAAAAGATTCATTGGGAGCTTTCTTGGCCCAAGGCAATGAAGAAGGCAAGGAGCAAGCTGTTTATTACCTTAGTAGGTTTTTAAATTCTTGTAAATGTAAATATTCAGCTGTTGAAAAACTGTGTCTTGCTTTGTATTTTGCTACAATGAAATTAAGGTATTATCTTTTGCCTACAACTGTCTTGGTAATTGCAACCACAGATTTGGTTAAGTACATGTTATCTAGACCTATGTTGAGGGGAAGAATTGGCAAGTGGATACTAGCCTTATCAGAATTTCATCTAGAATATGTCCCTCAAAGGGCAGTAAAAGGGCAAGTTTTAGCCAATTTTCTGGCAGACCATCCATCTCAAACAGAGAGCCAAGAGATAATGGAACTTGGTATGGCTAGTGTTGAGCCATGGCAAATGTGGTTCGATGGGTCGAAAGCCAATGGCTTAATTGGAATTGGTATTGTGATTAAGTCTCCACAAGGGGTAGAAACCACACATGGTTTCAGAGTGGATGAAGCTACCTGTTCTAATAACCAGGCTGAATATGAAGCCTTAATAGTGGGACTAGAAATCCTTATTGGATTACAAGTACATGCAGTTGACATATTTGGAGACTCTCAATTGGTGGTTAACCAAGTGAAAGGGATTTTCAAGTGTCAAAGCATAAGAATTTTGCCATACTATGTTGTTGCATTACATCTGCTTTCTCAATTTCAAATAGCAAATGTAACTCATGTTCCAAGATTCTTGAATAATAGAGCCAATGATGTGGCTCAGAAAGCTTCGAATTTCAAGAGAAGGGATAATGCCCAAAGGGATATAAGCCAAACAACATACCAGAAATTAATACAACCTTTGAATAAAAGGAATGTGGTCTTGGAAGCCAATCATAATGACTTACAAGAACAAGATTGGAGGCATCCAATAATGCAGTACTTGGCTGGTCCATCTTCGAAGGCCAGCAGAAAAGTTAAATTGCAGTCTATGCAATATATGATATATGGTAATGCTCTCTACAAGAGGGGTGGAGATGGTTTGTTGCTGGAATGTTTAGGTCCAGTAGAAGCATTAACAGCTATGGCTGAGGTTCATGAAGGCATCTGTGGTGCTCATCAGCCTGGCGTAAAAATGAGGTGGTTGCTTCGAAGGCATTCCTATTATTGGCCAACTATCCTTAAAGACTGCATAGAATATGCAAAGGGTTGCCAGGCATGTCAAAAGCATGGCACAATAAGGCATGTGCCCATAACTGACCTACATGCAGTAGTGAAGCCCTGGCCATTCAGAGGATGGGCCATGGATATGATGGGAAAAATACACCCACCTTCTTCGAAGCATCATTGTTTCATTCTAGTGGCCACCGATTACTTCACTAAGTGGGTCGAAGCTAAGCCATACAAGGCTGTAGACCAGACTGAAGTCATTGGGTTCATTAAAGATTTGATCCATAGATTTGGCATCCCACAAACCATAACAGTTGATAATGGAACTGTGTTTGATGGGAAAATGGTAAAGTCTTTTGTAGCAGAATTTGGAATTAGCCTTGTTAATTCCACTCCCTATTATGCACAAGCCAATGGTCAAGCTGAATCATCCAATAAGGCCTTAAAAAAGGGAATACAAAAGGTGGTGGAGGATAATCCCAGGGACTGGCATAACCTGTTGTTAGATGTTTTATGGGCCTACAGAACTTCCCCAAGGTCAAGCACAAGAATTACTCCTTATGCCTTAGTATATGGGCATGATGCAGTATTACCTGTGGAAATTAATATTAAATCTTTGAGGGTAAGGTGCCAATATCAGTTAGATCCTGAACAGTACCATCAAAGTATGTGCTTGGAGTTAGAAGGCATAGATGAAACCAGGATTTTGGCATTAAATAGCATTCTTTTCCAAAAGAAGAAAGCAGCCAAGAATTATAATAAGAAAGTCAAACACATTGGCTTTGATGAAGGTGATTTGGTATGGAAGACAATACTCCCAATAGGAATTAAAAGCCATAAGTTTGGCAAATGGTCACCTAACTGGGAAGGACCATATCAAGTTCATAGGGTTCTGCCTTTTGGAGCATACCATTTAAGAAATTTGAATGGTTATGTACATCCCAAAAAGATTAATGGCAGGTATTTGAAGCCTTATTTTCCAACCATTTGGGAAACACAAGGAATGAAATAAAACATTAAGTACAAGAACACAAGATTACTCAGATGATAGACAAGAATTTGATTTTTTCATAAAGAATCAAATACATTATGCCACAAATTGGCCCAAAAATCATTACAATGTTTCAATTGTTTTTGTACAACAGATTTTCTATTGGTAAAAGATGGAAATAATTGAATAGCTGTAGCCATCTCTTCCTTTCGATCAGCCAGTCCTTGGTTGGTAATTTGCAATTTGGTGACAGTTCGAACCAAGGCCTGGTTTACTGCAGCTAGCTTCTCCTCAAGTCGAGCTTTCTTCTCCAGCAGCTGAATTCGAAACTGGGAGGCAGAGGAATGTTGTTCCTTGAGATTTGATACTTCAGTATGTACTTGGGAAACAAAATTCTGATCCCTAGCCAGTTTCTCATCCGCAGCATTGGCGGCCTGACAAATGCTGATGTAAAAATCGACAGTAGCTGCTGCTTGAGATAAATGACTTGAAACATTCATGCCAGACTGCTCAGTAATTTTGCAGCATTGGAGAAACCCATTTCTGATGGTAGGCCTTTGTAGAGCCTCGAAGGGAATCTTCAAAAAAGAGATTAGCAGTTCCAGGCAAGTGTCCAAGTCTATCGAAGGTACAAAAGGTTTGCTGCTAGAGGAAGAAGAGCTCTCGAAAATTTCCAGCAAGGAGTCAGCCAAAACTAGTGGCTCAGCTTCAACATTGGATTTGGAGAGGTAAGGGTATATCGAAGAGACCGGCTAGTCTTGCTTCGAAGATATCAACCTCCTCCATAGACATGTAGGGCGCAGAAAGGGTTGTGGTGGATGACACAGGAGACTGCATAGGGATAGGGGAAATGAGTGAAGCATCTTTGGCAGTCTCCATGGTCCTAGCCACCAATGAATCAAGTGAAGAAGGGCTAGAGCTAGGTAAAGATGGTAAATTATGGGTTGGAGAGCTGCCAGCACCCTCTGTAGAAGCATTAACTGCCATCAGAGATGGAGTGACAGTTGGAATTTCTGTGAAAGAAGGAAGAAGAGCAAGGCTCGAAAGGAAGTGGACTGAGGTAGATCAAAGGTCAAGAAAGGGAGGTATGACTCTAAGCCAAGGAGAAGAGATGCAGGAATGCTTGGCCTCAAGGAAAGTGCAGAAAGTGTAGACCTTGGAAGTGGAAGTATGATTTGAATAGCCCTCGCATCCTTCAACTGATCAACTTCAACTGAAACTGAGGAAGGCCTCATTGGAAAGATAAACGCAGTAGTTGTTGCTACAAAAGGAAGAGATATAAAGCAATGTCAAACTTCAATACCAAAAGTTGACAGAAGTGTGAAAGAAATTACTTGTTTCAGAAGTATTGGCAATAGTGGGAGAGCTGCGAAGGGAATAATGTTCGGCAGTCTGTTGCCTTCTTGCCGTTTCCCTTTGTAATGCATCATTAGCAGTAGCTTCATCTCTCAGAAATTGTTGCTGCCGTCTCTTTTCAGCTCTCTCAAAGACAATCATAGCTTTGGAATGTTCCTGCTCTACTGCCTTGGCAGCTGCTTCATGATTAGGGTCTTCAACCAAGTCAGTAGCAGGAACAGTCACTTTCTTTCTCTTTCTCCTTGGCAGAGATACTACCGGCTCTTTTTCAACCTCCCCTTTTTCAACTTGGGGTTCAAATTCTCTAGAAGTAAGTTCTTTCCCCATTATTGTGGTGGTTGCCTCAAGAGTAAGATGTTCGACTATATCAGAAGAGGAGACAGCCATCTTTTGTCTCTTTGTTCTTTGCAAAGGCACTTCTGGCTCTTGCTTAACCTCTCTTTCTTCTCCCAAAGATTCAGATTCCTCAGGAGGGAGAATTAGTTTCCTTTTCTGTTTCTGTTGTTGTTTCTTTTGGAGAGTAGCTAAAGTTTCAGCTCTCTTAGGGGATTCTTCTTGCGGGGATCCTGCACCAAAGAACATGAGTGTAAAGGGAAACAAACAAAAGGTCCAAAACAAAAAAAAAAGAGAGAATCTGAAAATGCTTACCCTTCTTCGAAGCGGATCTAGTAACTCTAGCTGGAGGGGGTGAAGCTGCAGGAGCAGTTGTGGCAGCTTCAGGGAGAGGGGGAATGTTCTCAGCTGTTGCTGATTTAGCCTTTGAAGGCACTCCCAACCCTATTAACAAGTCATGAGGGTGTACAGATAGGCGCACTTCCATATTGGCTGTCCACCAGTTCTGGAATCTTTTCAAAACTAAGCCAGATGGAAGAAAGGGGACAAATTGGAACTCACTCAATTCCTTCAGCAGTTTGAGTATTGACATCTCTAGCTTGGATTTGGATATTCTCAAGTCTCTAGCAGTAAGATGGACATTCGAGAGACTGCAAAGAAGAACAGGTATCCCTTGAGTGAGCCCAAATTGTCTTGCGAACTGAGAAGGGCAATACACCTCAGATATGCACTTATAGGCTCGAGGGTTCAAAGTGCCAATGAACAATTCCCTTGGTAGCAGTATAGAGGCCCACATATCTTTATGAGGTGAGGTGGAGCACTCTTTATCAGCCAGAAAAGTCTGCAGCCAGCTTGGTCCTTTATTGGCTTCAAAAGGGCAAAAGAAGGAGGCAGATGGAGAAATAGGGAGCTAGTGAAAAAAAACAAAGTAATAAGCGAAGGAAGCAGGATAGAGAGCAATCTTAGCATACTTTTCTCCATAAGTACTAGGATCCTGAACAAGGAATTTTAGATATTTGGGATGTAGGTTAGTGAAATAGGCGAAGAGCCAGAGTTGGAGCACCCAGAGGGGACCTCCTTGGTTAACGTCAAGAGGTTTTTCGCAAAATTGGGAACAAGCTCTGTAGACATGACCTAATAGATAAGGGGCAAGAGCTATGTGTTTTTTCAAGACAAGTGCCTTCGCAAGAGGAGCGAATTCAGGCATAATCCTCTGAGATGAAGGGCAAAAGAGAAACTTGCACAACTAGTATAAAATAAAGAAAAACAACTCTCTGTCTCTCACAGGGCCTTCCCTTTTATTTTCAGCCTTTACGAAATCACTGTAAGAAGAGTTTAAAACTGGAAGAGAAATTTGACAGGAAGGTCCGGGTAGTTGGGAGTAAAAGGAGAGCCATGGGGTGAAAGTCCTAAAAGATGACAAATATCGAGAATGGTGGGGGCCATCATGCCGCACCGAAATTGGAAGAAATTGAAAGCCATATTCCAAAAGCATAAAGCAGCAGGAATCAAAAGGGGTCCTCAGGAATAATGAACCTGGAAAGACGAAGGGCATCGAGGATATAGAGCTCTTGCAGGTCATCTTCTCTCGCAGGCACAACTCTGTCATACCATTCTTCCCATTCAGTCCTCAATGTCGGCCAGCAACGATGAGGACGATTCACCCTCCAATTCCCCCAATCAAGCCCTCATTCATAGAGAAGGAAATGGTCCTCCAAACGAGGGTATAGAGCTGGGAGTTGAGCAGGAGCTTCCTGGAAGATAGGACCTAGAACGTACTCCTGCTTGTTGCTGTGGCGAGGAACGAAAAGACGTCCATCTATGGTGCTTGACTCACCAGATGTTAACTTGGTGATTTCTTCATCGATACATTGTTTCAAAGCCATGGTAGGGCTGATACGGTCGCCAGCAAGTACTTTTAGAGAGGAAGAGTCCATTGGGAGTGAGCAAAAGGGGAGCAGAGAGAAATCAGTAGAGAGAAGGGTTTGTAAAGAAGCAAGTGATTTCAGAGCACGAAACAAGAGGGTTTTAAAAGCCTTTATGCCTGAAAAATGTATCATGAGCCGTTAAGTACTAGAAGTACGAATACGAAGAGTTTCCTTCAATATTGATACTTTTGGAGGGAAAAAAAACACAGCCCAGATGATGAGGCTAGTTTCGAAGTAAAATATTTGGCTCCGAAGCCAAATTTTGGAACCAAAAGCCAAAAGAACAACAGTTTCGAAATACAGAAGTTGGCTTCGAAGCATACTACATGCCTAAAAATGCAAGAATACTCAAGGATTGGTTTACTTCGAAGAGATCAAAGACCTGTAGTAGGTTTCTTAACAAAAGTAATACCCTTGAGGCAAAGTTTGAGGACCCGTAAGGAAGTAAATAGTTGTTCAAAACATCAAAACCAATCATTGGTTTCTATACATACAAAGGGAGATTGTCTGTTGAACTAAAACAGCATGGACTGCTCTTCGAAGCAAAAGGGTCAATTTAAAATTGGTTGGCTATATTAACCATGACCATATATTGGTTATAATTAGCTTTGAAGGGTAAAATTGTTAAATTCGAAGCACTAATTCTAGATGATATCAGCCAAAACTGTCAACTTTATTCCATAAATTGGAAAAGTCATGTTGGTTCTTAGTGTTTTCATTTTTTTACAATTAAGTCCATGTTCGAAGAATAAGATTGTTCAGTTCGAGGCTCTGAATTGGCTTTTAGAGACAAAAGAAAACTGGGTCAAACAATGCCAAATACAGAAGAATTTTGTTTATATTCAGGTCAAGGCAGTTACATCAAGTGACCCTATTTGGGTATAAACTCAAGCTCATAAAAATAAGGAATAGAATAAATAACAAGATCATGAAATTTAGTCCAACAATGATCAATGAATTTTTGTTCTTTCTTTATTATATCTTCTATTTCTTCTAACGTTGGCTACATGAGTTGATGTGCCCTCACTTCGTAGTAGAGCTCTTCAGCCTTTGTTTCAAAAGCTTCCTCTCTCAATCTTTGTTCCAATTCATCTATGACCAAATCATCCCAATACGTAGAATCTTTATTCTTGAAATCATCGAATTCTTCGATGAAGTTCTCTGCTTCGTATTGGGCATGAATTCGAAGAGACGAAAGTTGGTCCAAAGATTGTGTAGTGACCATAGAATTTCGATGCCAGTAGAGGAGCGCTGGAAGTTGGTCCAGGAACATATGAAGCTCTACTTGAGCAAGGGGATTAAGGACATGGCCCCTAGTCAGAATATCACATGCCCATCGAAGGTTCCTGAGAGGGACTTCGCCCTCAAGAACATTAAAGGACAGGTGAGAGAAAGCTGCGAGCAGAAGTTGAGCTTGTTTCCGCTCAGCTGGTGTAGGGGATGGTGGAGGCTTGTAAGGTGGAAAGACTTTACCCATGGGAAGGGCAAGCCTCAGTTTCTCTGTCCAGCAAAGAGTTGGCGAAGAAGAAGGTGTAGATGCTTCTGTTTCAGAAGATGAAGAAGAAGGTATGGATGCTTCTATTATAGGAGATGGCACGGGAGCGGAAGGAGCAAAGGCATTAATATATTCTAGCCAGTCAGAAGAACAAATCTTCGCCTTCTTGGCCAAGAATGATGGATTATACCCTTGTGCCTCTTCAAGGCGCCGAGCGGCGTTCACTATCTTTGTAGGCATGGAGGATGTGTACCATGCTACAAGTAGATTCTCCTCCAAACTTCGATGATGATCAATGGGCACGTAGGGATAGACCACTGAGCTTCGAGCGTAGGAAGGAAATTCTAAGGGATCAGTGAACTCAACAAAATGGTGGTTGATTCATTCCCTCAGATCATAGGTCTCAGATGTTGACCAGCCTGTCCAATCAGAAATCCCAGAAGAAGAAGGAAGTGCAGCCTCATCCCATCCAGAAGGTTGTGAAAAAGAGTTTCCCAAGTCCATCTTTGCGACTTTCCGAATCAAAGGGTTGAGGGCAGTTCGTTCGAAGTACAGGGGTGAGTGAGAGGAAGAGCTTTTGTGTGTATACTCGCAAATTTCTGAATCGCAAGATCAAGGGCATTGTGTTCGTAATCCAAAGATTGATAATTTGCAAAGGCGTCCATGACTTGGATATGGAAAGGTGGGTAAAGGTGGCTAATTAATGCATGAAAATTTTTTCGAGGAAGAACAGCATCATCGTATGACTCTTCGTGTGCTCGATCAATAGAAGAGAAAGTTGATTCGGCCATGAAAGAGGTATCAGTCTGTGCGAGTGCTGAGATATTGGGATGTTCGAAAGATTGAAAGAGAATTAATGCAAATGATCACAAATAAGTGACGGTTGTGTTTCCAGAATATAGACCTCATGCACGTTCAAAAGACGTGGGAAAAAACTTTAATCCACTAATATCACCAAGTATTGGGTATATTAGTGCGGGGGGTAATGTTGGCTACATATTTTGTACAAGCCAGTTATAATGCAATACGTGGCAGAATAAGGGTAATATAGGAAGACTATTCAAGTCTTCGATCCTGATCGTACACGTGGCAGTTAGTATTGGTTCTCACATGGTTGAGTCACATTGGATCAGTGAAGAGGTGCAAGGTGACATGGCTTCAACGGTTACCCAGATTCAAATTCAAATATAGGAGGGAAGCCTAACTGCAAGTGATAGTGGAACTATTTGTAAGGCAACATGATCAGCAATCATGGAGGAGCAGTTCGACGGTTCAAAATGCAGTTCGATGGTCATCCTTGAGAAGTATAAATAGCGAGAAAGACCCCAGAAAAAACCCCCGGACTCAGATCATACAAACCAGTCATTTACATTATATTTTCCTTTCTAGTCTTTACATTTCCTGCACTTTAAATACCTGTTCTTTACATTCCTGTACTTTAAATTCCTGCACTGCACTTCGTTCATAGGAGTAGTTTCAAGGAGTAGTTTCGAGTAGACTGTCATTATAAACCTCTACGAGGCTGAGTTCGAACCATTGTAAGTTTTCATTCTAATGAAATTCTTCAATTGCTCTTCATTTATCTGTTATTTCATTTAATTTCTCCTAAGTCAAGCCACCAGTAAAAGTCCTCTTCATTGAGGCTGAAAGAACTAAAACACAATCGTCTGATAATTGGTTGGCAATTAATACTTCTGTAAGGACTGATTGATCCTTGCTAGCACGCTCGCATTTACAAAAATGCCCTTTGAAAGCCAAAAAGCCAACAATATTGTTCTTATAATTTTCTGTAAGAGATAGATACAACTCAGTCTATTCGCTACACCTAGATTGTAGTGTTGCAATTCTGGAATATAGTCATTGCATCCTGGGAGGTCGGCGTCATTTGTTCTCGAGCACCATAGCGAGGACGTAACAATCTTAAGGAGAGTGTGTCTAACACACGCCTCAGCTGTCTTTCCTTTCTGCATTTCTATTAGGGTGAGCGCGGGTCGTTTATGGCCACGAAACCTCCAATCCGCATCCGTCTGCCAGATTGGCAGATTAGAGAAAATCAATATATATTCGTCCGCCAATCCGACGAATGTCGATTGAGCGGATTGACGGATTGGCAGATGGATGCGAATCAGTTTGGCAGTTTAAAATTTTATAAATTTTCAATATAATTCAACTTGTGCGCTTCTTCAAAAAAAAAAAGAAAGTATTACAGTCAATAACTTAAAAAAGTATTACATAAAGTATTACAATCTATGATTCTTAAAATATAAAAACAATTCAAACCACCAAAACCATGAATAGAGCAGTAGTAGAGATTGTATGTTTCTATATTGTTACATCTATATCTGTTTTTTAAAATAAAAACCAACCAGCATATATCATTTTATTTATTTATTATTTTCAGAGTTAGATTTAGAAACAAAAAATATAGATAAATAATTTTTTCAATTCAAAAAATATATTCAAGTTCAAAACTCTTTTTCAATAGAATATATTCAACAAAATATTTAAACTCTTTTTTAATTGAAAACACAAATGAAATATCTAAACAAATTAAAAACACAAAGTTTTACAAATTACTAGGGGTGCTCGTGTTTTGGCGGTTCGGTTGCGGCCAAAGGAACCTCAAATCCGCCATCCGTCCAAAACTAGGCGGATTGGGAAAAATTAATCCGCAACCGTCCGCTTGTCATCACGCATTAGTCTAAAATGCGGCGGATCGGTTCGATTCGATCGATTTAGGCGGATCGGTATATTCGCTGCTCATCCCTAATTTCTATACAGCAATAATCTGTAAGTTTTTTATTTAAAGTAATTCAGTGTGTGTTCTTGTTCTAGTTTTATACTTGAACAAGAAATTTATTTCCTTCCTTTGTTTTCAGAAATAATTCTTTTCTGGGTTTTTGGAAAAATAAAGTTTACATTCTAAAATTTATTTTAGAATTTTATTTCCAATTGTTTTCTCTTTTAAATTTTAAATATACACAGTTTGCTATTTTATTAAATAGTTTTCCTACAACTACTAGGAATAATATTCTTACACGAGAAAATAAATGGATGAAAATATATAATCCCATAACTAAAAAAGATATTACCTTGACGGAAATACTAGGAATAATATTTTAGCACGGGAAGGCATAAAAAAAATTGAATGGATGAGATTATCATGACTAAAGCAGACCCAAAATTTAGTAGGCTACTACTAAAAAAATAAGACTGCTAACTACTTGTTGGCTTTACTGCGAAAGAAATTCAAGAGAGCATTGAGTATTTTCATATTGTTGGCAAATTTGATTGTCAGAATTGATGAACAAAACAATATTGCCCAATTTGATCTGTTTCACCAGAGTGCTTCGGACCCTTCAAACTTGTAAACAAAACCAAGAAAAGAAAAATGAAAACGAGAGCCGCATTCGAGTTCAGAAATGATTTTTTTTTTCTTCAAAAGTAGTTATGTTTTTCTTGTGAATGATATGCGTCCTATATTTTCCATTGATTTATCACAAAAGATTCGTAATTTATCATTCACAAGTTTGCACAAACATAACAATCAGGTGACCATTTAAAAATATTTTTTTGATTTTAATTTTTGTCAAATTAATTTATATTTTATCAAATTAACAATTTTGTCCTTGAATTAAGCAATGATATCTTCAATTGTCCTTATTCGGAATAAGATTCAAAATTTAGAGTCAAATGTGTCACAATTAAAAAGTTAATGACCACATTTAGGGGTGGGCGCGGGTCGGTTGAGGCCACGGAACCTCCAATCCGCCATCCGTCCGCCAGATTGGCGAATTGGAGAAAATCAATCTGCATCTGTCCGCCAATTCGGCGGATATGGATTGAGCGGTTTGGCGGTTTGGCGGATGGATGCAAATTGGTTTGGTGATTTAAAATTTTATAAATTTTCAACATAATTCAACTTGTGTACTTCCTCAAAAAAAAAAAAAGAAAAAAAAAAAGAAAGTATTACAGTCAATGACTTAAAAAAATATTACAATCACTACATGCCTCATCCAAAGCAAGAAAGTTTAAAACTTTAGAATATTACAATCATTGCATACCTCATGCACATACTACAATCACAGCATGCCTCATCCATATAAAGTATTACAATCTGTGGTTCTTAAAATATAAAAACAATTCAAACCACTAAAACCATGAACAGAGCAGTAGTAGAGATTGTATGTCCCTGTATTGTTACATTATATCTGTTTTTGAAAACAAAAACTAACCAACATATATCATATTTTCTATTTATTATTTTTAGAGATAGATTTAAAAATCAAAATATATAAATAAATAATACGTTTATTTTTTTCAATTCAAAAAAGATATTCAAGTTAAAAACTTTTTTTCAACAGAATATTTAAACTCTTTTTTAATTGAAAACACAAACAGAATATTTAAACAAACTGAAAACACAAAGTCTTATAAATTACTAAGGTGCTCGCGGTTTGGTGGTTCGGTTGCAGCCAAAAGAATCTTAAATCCACCATCCGTCCGCCAGATTGGGGGATTGGAGAAAATCAATCCGCAACCGTCCGCTCGTCATCACGCATCCGTCCAAAATGCGGCGGATCGGTTCGGTTCGGTCGGTTTTGGCGGATCGGTATATCCGCTGCTCACCCCTAACCACAGTGACACAAGCTCCAAATTATAAGGACCATTAGTGTAATTTGCCCAAATATAATAGATACAATTTGCAATATTATTTAATTCCAAAACGCAAATTAAGCAACGGAAACACATTTATGTTTGGTTTGATTTTCAAAAACTTGTTTCAGATTTTTTTTTTAAAACTCTCACCATCTTGATCCCTCCAACTTTCCTACTTACACCACAACCTTTAGAACCGCAATCCCATCAATACCATGACCGCTCTATAGTACTTGTACTGCAAAACTCTCTCAAGTTTAGAAAAGAAGTAGATTGTAGCCCTAATATCAAGACTTATCATAGATCTAAGTTTTTTCATATTTATAATAGGGATAAGAAGAACGTGAAAAACAAATGAAAATTAAGTGCTAAAGGAGAAAGTGACAGCAAAGAGGGGTTAGGACGAGTACCAAAGGAGGGTGGTGCGTCGGGAAAGGAGAGGTCGGTTTAGGATTTATGTAATTTTAGAATTTGAAGAAGTAACCATACGTAGACATAAAATTGTAGTGACAAAAAAATTAAAGGGTTTAGATTCTCCACAATCCAACTATTGACTAAGTAATTGGTGATTGGCTTGGAGTATGACCACGTGATGTTCCAGGAGTTGAATAATTTTCCCTTAAAAGGTTAGGAAATATCTATTTGTCGTTTATAATAATTTCCCTTCATCTTTATTATATATTGATGTGACATTCTATAAAATGAGTAGCATTTGAATAAATGGCTAAAATAAAAAAATAAATTAAAATAAAAATATAAAAAATGAATAAATAAGATAAAATATAGGAGAAATTACACCCAAGAGAATTTTTATAAAATATTTACAAAATAATGAAATTTTTTATAAATTTAATTATTACTATGTATAAAATTTTTCATTGATTTTTTTTTTTTTTTCAAAAGTACCCTGATAAGCATTTTTTCTTAAAATATATACATTATACTAATTTCATTAGATCCAAGAGACTATAAATGAGACTTGTTAGCCATAATAGCTAGTATTATTATATTTTAGTCATTCAAACAGGTTAGCTATTATTACAGTTATTTTAACAAAATTCTTCAAATCTAGTTACATTTCAAAAGCCTTAAGTGACTCTTTAAACAATCTGTGTCTCTAAATACGTAAAAGGGATTTTTATTAATAAATCCCATTTAGAAGTATTTTAACCCAAGAAGTCCATGAAGGAATTTTTTAACACATTAAGTCCCATGTATGTATAGTTTTATTTCATAAAGTCCTTTTTCTTGATTTACACTATTTTCTTAGACAATTATGCCCTTATATTTAAGTTTGATACCCTTATAAATATTTTTTGAACGGTTAGCAATTTTATGATGTGAAAATTCATATTTTAAAATTCAAATTGGTAGGAATGTAAAATTGGCCTGTGAGCGGCCCAAAACCTGCCCACGAGTCGGGGCGGGCTCGCCTCGTTGACAATGTGAATATTCACATTGACATGTTAACATTCACATTAATAGGAGTGTAAAATTGGCCCGCGTCCCGTGGCGGCGCGAAACCTGCCCGTGGCCCATGGGTGGGGCGGGCCGGGGCGGGCCCGGTTCGGCCCGTTGACAATGTGAATATTCACATTGACATGTTAACATTCACATTAATAAGAGTATAAAATTGGCCCGCGGCCCATGGGCGGCCAAAAGCCCGCTCACGGTCCGGGACGGGCTCGGCCCGACCCGTTGACAATGTGAATATTCACATTGATATGTTAACATTCACATTGATAGGACTGTAAAATTAGCCCGCACCTCGTGGCTGCCCGAAACCCGCCCACGGCCCGGGGCGGGCCCGGTCCGGCCCGTTGACAATATGAATATTCACATTGACATGTTAACATTCATATTGATAAGAGTATAAAATTGGCCCGCGGCCCATGGGCGGCCAAAAGCTCACCCGCTAGCCGGGGCGGGCCCGGCCCGTTGACAATGTGAATATTCACATTGACATGTTAACATTCACATCAATAAGAGTGTAAAATTGGCCCGCAGCCCGTGGAAGGCCCGAAGTCCGACTGCAGCCCGAGGCGAGCTTGGCCCGACCCGTGACAATGTGAATATTCACATTGACATGTTAACATTAACATTGATATGAGTGTAAAATTTGCCCGCGGCCCGCGGTAGGCCTGGCCCGACCCGACCCGTTGGCAATGTGAATATTCACATTGACATGTTAACATGCACATTGATAGAAATTTAGAATTGGCCCGCGGCCCGTGGACTGCTTGAAGCCTGCCCACGGCCCGGGGCAGGCTCGTTTGGGTCCGGGCCCAAGCATGTCCGAGACCCTAGGTTAGAGCCTAGGCCATCACTCTGAAGCCGGCCCGGCCCATCGGCCCGCTTAAGGCCCATTCAAGGCTCGGTCTGAGGCCAGCCTGCTCGAGGCGCAATGTATTTTTTTGTGGAAAATAATAAAATTTTAGTAGAAAAAATTAAAAAGAAATAAAAAAAATGGCCAGGCCCGCCCAAGCCCGACCTAAGCTCGAGGTTAGGCCCTGCCCCACCGGCCCGACCCGAGGCTCGATCTATCGGCCTGTCCAAAGCCCGAATACCCGTGTAGCAGGGCTAGGGCTTGGGGTTAATTTTTTGGCTCGCGGGTCGGCCCGGCCCGGGAAAGGCTTGTTTGGGCCCAAGCTCGATCCTAGTTCGAGACCCTAGGCTAGGGCCTGGGCCATCACTTTGAAGCTCGGCCCAGCCTATCGGCCCGGTTAAGGCCCATTCAAGGCTCGGTCCGAGGCCCGGCTCGCGCCGAGGCCTAGTGTCTTTTTTTGTGGAAAATAATAAAATTTTGGTAGAAAAAATTAAAAAGAATTAAAAAAAAATGACCAAGCCCGCCTCGGGCCGCCCACTGGCCGTGGACAGGTTTCGGGCAGCCACGAGGCGCGGGCTAATTTTACACTCCTATTAATGTGAATGTTAACATGTTAATGTGAATATTGACATTGTCAATAGGCCGGGTCGGGCTTGCCCCGGGCCGCGGGCCAATTTTATACTCTTATCAATGTGAATGTTAACATGTCAATGTGAATATTCACATTGTCAATAGGCCAGGTCGGGCCCGCCCTAGGCCGCTGGCCAATTTTATACTCTTATCAATGTGAATGTTAACATGTCAATGTGAATATTCACATTGTCAACAGGTCGGGCCGGGCCCGTCCCGGGCTGCCCACAGGCCGTGGGCCGGTTTCGGGTAGCCACGAGGCGCGAGCTAATTTTACACTCCTATCAATGTGAATATTAACATTGTCAACGGGCCGGGCCGGGCCCGCCCTGGTTCGCGGGTGGGCTTTTGGCCGCCCATGGGCCGCGGGCCAATTTTATACTCTTATCAATGCGAATGTTAACATGTCAATGTGAATATTCACATTGTTAACGGGCCGGGTCGGGCCCGCCCTAGGCCGCTGGCCAATTTTATACTCTTATTAATGTGAATGTTAACATGTCAATGTGAATATTCACATTGTCAACAGGCCGGGCCGGGCCCCCCTTCAGCCGCCCACGGGCCGTGGGCGGGTTTCGGGCAGCCACGAGGCGCGGGCTAATTTTACACTTCTATCAATGTGAACGCTAACATGTCAATGTGATTATTCACATTGTCAACGGGTCGGGCTGGGTCGAGCCTGCCCCGGGCCGCGGGTGGATTTTTGGCCGCCCATGGGCTGCTGGCCAATTTTATACTCTTATCAATGGGAATGTTAACATGTCAATGTGAATATTCACATTGTCAACGGGCCGGACTGGGCTCGCCCTGGGCTGCCCATGGGCCGCGGGCGGGTTTCGCGCCGCTACGAGACACGGGCCAATTTTACACTCCTATTAATGTGAATGTTAACATATCAATGTGAATATTCACATTGTTAACGGGCCGGGCCCGCCCCGGCCTGACTCGAATTTTTTCGGGCACCCATGAGGATCGACATGGGCTGGGCCCCTACATATTGATGATATGAACATTCACATTGACGGTGTAAAATTTACATTAGGGGTATTTTGGTAATTATGTCACCCATAGGACTTATTGAAACATAAGAAAATAATGTGAACTAAATGGAACATAAGTAGATGAAAAGGGTATTTTGGTCTTCTTATTTCAAATAGGATCTAATGAATAGTCAAAAAGAATATGGGTTGGATGAAATAAAGCTCTTAGAAAGTGAATTTATCAAAAAAGCTCCCTAGGTAAAATAAAGAATAACGTGTACAAAGATAAAAAACAAATTAGGCAAAATAAAGAATTACCTTTTTGATATTTTAACTAGTAAAAAAATAAAAGTGACAATTACACAAAAAAAAAAAAAAAAAAAAAAAAAGAGCTAGAGTTTAAGGCTTGTAACAAAATAAAGCATGAGTTTTTAATTTTATTAATTTACACCCCAATCTCTTGATTTTCTTTCAATTTAAACAATTCGTCTATTTTTGTTAAGTAAAATCAACCGAAAAAAAAAGAGAGAATATTTTAATTATTAAACTCAATGTATATAAACATAAAATGTCTAAAATACTATTTTTTATTGAGGGGTCGTTTGGCATGCAATACTTTTAGCCTAAAAATAAAAAAAGTTACTAAAAAAATCAAAAATGCTATAAGCTATACCAAAAAGTGAAAGATTTTTTTTCTCTCTACTTTTTGCATAACTTTTTGTCAAAAAGCAAAAAGTCATTCCAAACATACTAATTTTTTTTTTACCTTATATTTCAGCCAAAAAATCAAAAAGTTACTAAAATAGCTTATTTCCAAACGAGACATGAATTTATTGACTAAAATATCACTTTTTTCGTTGATTTTACTTAAAAAATAGACAAATAATTTAGATTGAAAATAAATAAAAAATTTAGAATTTAAATTAACAAGATTAAAAACTAAATATTTAATTTGTCAAAAGGGTCAAGTCCTATAATTTTCTTTTATAATTCTCCCAAAATAAAAAGTGGTCTTGTTTGGCATCAGACTATTTTAGTAATTTTTTAATTTTTTGGCTAAAATATGATGTAAAAAAATTAGTATATTTAGAATGACTTTTTCATATTTTACGAAATGACGTGTAAAAAGTAGAAAGAAAATGAAATTTTTGACTTTTTGGTATAAATTGTTGGTTTCTTTAAATTTTTTTAGTGATTTTTTATTTTTAGACTAAAATATTGAATTGCCAAACGAAAGCTAATAGGTGTAATTTGCTCCTCATTTCTTTTTATCCAACTAATAAGAAAAATAAGGAATAAATATATGCAAAAATAAATAAAGAAAGGGTAAATTATACTAATAGTCTCTATAGTTTGGGGCTCGTTTCACTTTGGTCATTGACTTTTCAATTGTAAAACATTTGATCCTGAATTTTGAATTTTGTTTCAAATAAGAACAATTGAAGATACTATTGTTTAATTTCAAGGGCAAAATTATCAATTTGATAAAATATAAATTAATTTGACAAACATAAATGTCAAAAAAATATTTTTGAATTTTTAAAAGTTATTTATACCCACCAAAGATAAAATTATGTAAAATTAATAAATCTTTTAGACATTTATTTATTTATACCAAATTAATTTTTATTATGTGTTTGGATAATGATCATGTAATAGGTGGTTGTTAGGATTTTATTGTATAATCAATATATTTAATATAAGAAATGTTTTTAGTTTTAGATTTTTTGATTTAATGGATTGGTTTAATAATGATATCAAGTTGTCGGCATATTTGACTTTTGGAAAAGTAGAAACTAACTTAATGAAATAAAAATAACCACTCATTACATGATCATCATCAAAACACATAATAAAAATTAATTTGGTAAAATAAATAGATAAATAAATGTCTAAAGATTTATCAAATTTACATAGTTTTATCTTTAGTGGGTGGAAATAATTTTTAGGAATAATTACATTTTACCCCCTTGTGGTTTCATGCGTTTTCACATTTCTTCCCTGACGTTGATAAATGTACTCATAAACACCCTGTGGTTTTGATTGAAGTGTAAAAGTGACGGGATTTGGTAGACTTAACAACGCGTGTGAAGATGCGCTAGAGTAGCATGTCTTCATTGGAATTAAGTGTTTTGGCACCAAAATTGGAAGGTTAAATGACCAAGTTGCCCTTCCACTTGTTTATATAACCATCAAGTCACCAAATCTACTTTTTCTAGCCAAAAAAAATTCCAAACCCACTTTTTCCAACCAAAAAAATTATGGGATAGCTTCCATTTTTGAAGATGTCATCCTCCCAAGGTTCCCTCTATAATGGACAAAGTTTAGCTCATACATACTACTGTGGCTAAAGATCTCCGGTGAGAACAACTTGGACAAATGCAAATGTGGGAAGAAGATTTATAGGATGTGCAAATTATGGGTTAATCACTTTCAATATTTAGTAATTATAAGTAACTAATTTATTTATTTGTTATGTTATATAATATTGAAATAAAAATCTAAACTTATTTATTAAAATTTTCAGATTCATGCCACTTGTGAATATTTTGAGTGGATTGACCCACCATTGTGCCGCTGCTCACGTGATCTACTACCAAGACTCGTGCAACAAGTAAATCATATGGAGTTAGAAGTTGAAAAAGCTCAAAAAAAGGAAAAGTTGTATCGAATAATGTTGCCAGGAAGCTGGATATTATTTTTATGCTATATTGCATGTACTTTAAAATGAAAAAGAAAAAAAAAAGTGTTATGTAACCTAATATGAGGAAGGAAGATATGTAATATTGAAGACTATTTTCCGATATAAATGAAATATATTTTTGAAGTATTACAAAACTTGTTCAATTCCAACACCTGAAGCATGTTCATTAACATTTCACTCACAAAACTTGCTCCCTAAGACCAATATTTCAACATTTGAATTATAAAACCTGTTTAATGTTCACTAACATTCCAACATTTCAATTACAAAAACTACTTAATGTTCATTAAACATCAACACTTGACTGAACCATTAGAACATGCCTTTGTAAATATTGTTATACCAATCTCAACTAAGCCTTACAAATATCAGTAACAACAATATTTTAATTACAAAACCATTAGAACAGGCCTTACAAAAATGACAAAAAAAATATTGTTTTAGTAACCCCAAATAACAGGCCTTACAAAAATGACAAAAAACAATTTTGCAATCATCAGATAGGCCATCTAAACCTAATCCCTCAAACCCTTTGCTCTGTCATTTGTATTCATCACATCCCTTTCCAGATTGGGGCACATGTCTAGCTGATGCACAACTAGCAACAACTCTAGCTGATGCATTTCCACTTGCACTTGCTCTACAAGGCATTGTTGGTTGTGTTTGAGTAGTGGTAGCTGGTTGGGATGAAGATGGGTGAGTACTGGCAGCTTGTTGGGATGAAACATGATGAGTGGTAGCTAGTTGGGATGAAGATGTGTGTGTTGTAGCTTGTTGAGATGAAGCATTTGAGAATTGCAATAAGAATACAAATTGAAATGCACAAAAGGAAATTATTGAAATTGAAATGAATTTACTTTGTATATAAATAGTGTATTATAATAAATTGAAATTTACCTTGCTTAGTTGACTTGCAATTTTCTGGAACTGGTGGTTGGTCCACCCATTCTCTTGAACATTTGGGATTTTTTATGTACTGGACCTTTGCATGGTCTTCTGTTGTGTCCAAAACCCATACACTTTGCACATTACACTGTTTTGTTCTTCCTTGACACCTTATGTAGATTATTGGGCTCATCAGCAGCTTTCTTCGTCTCTTTTATGGGCCTCCCTGCTGGTTTTCTATAGTAAGGAAGGGCTATAGCATCATATCCAGTCTCAATCCAGTCATGTTGGGGGTGTTTGGTAGGGCTTTTTTGAGCCAACTTATGGCTTCTGGCTTTTAAAAAGTTATTTTAGACTGTTTGGTTAAACTTATTTCAAATAGCTTCTGATTCTAACAACTTATTTTAAGTCAAAAAAGCTTATTTTGAGAAGCTGCTCACCCCTTGCTTCTAATTATCAGCTTTTGCTGTGGACATGTTAATTCACGGTTATACTCTTAGATTTTTTTAATTTTTAATTTTTAGTTTTTTTAAAAATAGAAAAAGACCCAAATGGATTATAGAATATTATTATTATTATTTTTATGAGAAATGTAGACAAATAGTAAATAATAAAAAATAAAAGTTAATTGAAAAAGTTACTTCACAACTTATTTAACAAACACTACTCAACAACTTAAATCTATAATCCAACAGTTACACCAAACAAATTAACAGCTTCTGATTAAAGTCATAATTTATAATCTATTAAGCTATAATCTATAATCTGTTTTAACAGCTACACCAAACAGGACCGTTCCCCTGGCACAGGATTTATCATGAAAAAATATGTCCGCAAGTATGTCTCCTTGATGAAGTAATTATGCACATAAGCTTCAGGTTTCTCCCTATTAAGGTATATACAACTTACGGCCTGTTTACAAGGTATACCTGTTAGGTCCCAATCCCTACACCCACATGTTCTTGCCCTCAATTCCGTTACATGAGTCAATCCACCTCAAACTTTAAGTCACCTACAAAGCTAGCAAAGCAATGCCTAGCATCCTTTTTCTTTGACTCTAGTTTCTGGTGCACAGTTGGACAAATAGAGCCATCATAGTTTTCTATTCCATTTTTCTTGACTTGTATTCTGTTCACCAATTTCCTCCTAATCCACTCCACCATTGAGATGATTGGTTTATCCCTTGCTGGCAAAATGTACTTGTTGAAAGACTCATTCAATTATTCACTAGAATATTAAACTTGGATCTTGTGCTGAAGTAAGGCTTGGCCCATGTTTCAGGATTTTCTTGCATCAACCACTCATTTGACTTGTTTTCTTTGTCCAATTCCCCTAACTTCTTCATGTGATAATCAAACTCCCTTTTTGTCCCAGCCTTTGCATCTTTCCACATCAATTCCTTCAACTCTTTTTCCCTAAACTTCCATTTTAAATTGGTGTAGAAGTACCTTAAGCAATACATATGCTCAACATTAGGCAAAACCTATGTAAAGGTGTGCACCAATCCTTTTTGTTTGTCTGAAATGAATGTCCGACCCATGTTAGTGCCATCTCCTATGTCCTTTATTAATTGGGTTAGAAACCATATCCATGAATCCTTGCATTCAGCCTCCACTACAGCAATGGCAATGAAAAACATGTTGTCATTTCCATCAAGACCAATGGCTGCTAAAAGTTGGCCCCTATATATGCCCTTCAAAAAATAACCATCTAACCCATCAACAGGTTTGCAACCTTGGAGAAAACCTTGCTCCTATGGATCTAGTCTGACATACAACCTCTTAAAAACAAGTATAAGTTGTCTGTTAGGCCCTTCTACTTGATCATCATCGTCTTCAACTATAGGTTTGTCCCATTGGATCACTAAACAGCTGTTTGGATTATGTTGTTTGACTATCTCACAGTAATCCCAAAGTCTAGCATACTGCTTCCTCAAATCCCCTTAAATTGTTTCCTTTGCTTTTCTTTTTGCTCTAGACACTTGACTCTTACTTACATCAACCATTAGTTCTCTATGAATGTCCTTTTGCATGGTTGAGATATATATATTAGGAGAATTCCTCAATCTTTCAAGGTATTTTTGTGATAAATACCTTGAGGTAACTAGATGGTTGTCATGAGTCCTACCACATGAATGAACTGGTTGTATGCTTTTGATCTGAAATGTGCTTTCATTTTGCATTGGGGATGCATGAATTCTAAAACCACACTCTTGTTTACACACTATAGTAATCCTCTTATTTTTATTTCTAACCCACTTCAAATCATACCCCTGTTGCACTTGTCATTCCTTCAATGCATTCCTAAAAACTTGTGCATTCTTAAATCTCATCCCCACTTTTAGTTTAGGTTTCACCATATCCACATCTTCATTAAATTTTGTAAACCTATCATCTATTTCCTCCTCATCTGATGATTCATACAAACTATGCATCTCAAAATCTTGATCTAAATACCATTCATTAGAACCTGAAGCATTTGGTTCATTTCCTACATTTGATTCAAACCCCAAGTTCGTCTCAACACCCACATTTGATTCTACTCCCACATCTTTATCAACATAAGCAAATATATCTTCATCTTCACTCCCCTTTAACCCATCATTCCTCCACTCTGGATCCATGCTATCACCACTATCAAAGTCATTCATTTCCTTATCACCCCATCTTCTTCTTCAATTTCAGTCTCATTTCCCTATTCATTTTCTTCCATTTCGGGCTCATTTATCCCATCTTCATGCAATTCTATTTGTGCTTCTATTTGTGGAATTTGTGGCCCTTTTATGACTTTCCCATTTGGACCTAAGACCTGAAGTGTCTCATGACCTTTCTCCACATATAAGGCAACCACATTCAAACCCATATAATGGAATAACATATCAATTAGATCCTTATTTGAATTCATCTCCCTAAGACCAAGGTCCAGTATTTCCCCTAGGAACTTTGTAATACAGTTGGCTAGTAGAGGGGTAACCTAGGCTTAAGTACAACTTCTGAAAATCATAAAACCCAACTCTATCTGGATCAAAGTACTTAAAGTAATTAACTTTCCCTCTCTTATACAATATATTTGGAGGCTTAGTAAAGTAACCTTTATGATATAACTCAACACTAAAATCTGTTGCTATCACCTCACCCTAATTAATACAAGACACAAAAGTCAAAAATAATACATAAACAAATCAATGCCTGGACATTACAACACACCAAAAAAAAAAAAAAAAGAATACATAAACAAATAAAAAACCTAACAATAACCAGACATATTGTCTCCCAATACACAACAAATAGTTAGGGGACCACTATCAACCCCACCTCCATGCACAAAAATCATAAAAACCCAAATATTTTATATCCTAGTCATGCATCAAAATCAACAAAACCCCAAATCTGTAGCCATTTTTGCATAAAAAATAAAAAAATCCCAATTTATTATTCCAGATATATCTATCTTCATGTACTTAAGTAAAAAAAATTGATGAAACACTTATGCCCCACAACTTTATCGACACACACAATATAAACTCTACCAAAAAAGCTAACAATAAGACAACAACCTTAACAAAAAGCTAACAAACATACATCGTAAAGAAAACCCTACCAATAAAGCCTTATATATATATATATATATATCGCAAACATCAAACAAGTCATTTTCCAAACATATTATACAATAAATTAAAAAAATCGTAATCAAATCGGCAAATAGTCATAGAAAACATCAAACATTCAATAAATTTAGGGTTCGTTGATTGTTACCTAGAGTAAACTTTCCAAAAGCAGATTCTTTGTAGTCTCAATTGATTGTTACTGATTTGATTTGCAAATCCTTTGAAACCCTAACCCATGTGTACCTCTCTCTACCTCTCTTACTCTGAAAATCGTAATGAAACAACTGAAGGAACTGCAACATATAAGCAATATAAATATCTAAGGGTATTCTAGTCTTTTCAATAATTCCATCACGTCCCGTCACTTTTGCACTTTAGTTAAAACCACAAGGTGTTTATAAGTACATTTATCAACGTCAAAAGGTAATGTGAAAACGCGTGAAACCACAAGGGGATAAAATGTAATTATCCCTAATTTTTAAAAATTCAAAAATATTTTTCTAACATTTATTTTAGTCATTTATTTTTGTCAAATTAGTTTATATTTTATCAAATTGATAATTTTTCCCTTGAAATTAAGCATGATATCTTCAATTGTCCTTATTTGGAACAAGATTCAAAATTTAAGGTCAAATGTGTCACAATTGAAAAGTCAGAGACCAAAGTGACACAAGTCCCAAACCATAGGGACTGTTAGTGTAATTCGCCCATAAATAAATAAAGGGTAAATTACACTAATATCCCCTGAGGTTTATGTTTATTACAGTTCCTTCCATCACATTTGGGAAATTACATTGACCTCCATTGTCAATGTAATTATTTGACGGTGTTAACTTTTAAGTTAAAATGACATATTTACCCTTAACCTTTACATATATTTAAAGGGTAAATTACATTGACTCCCCCTGAGGTTTCAATTTAATATGAATCCCTCCCCAATATTTTAGAAATTACACTTCCCTTCTTGTCAATGTTTGTTTAACAGAACTAATGGAAAAAGTGTAATGACATTAATACCCCCCACTAAAGATATTAATTTATGGAATTACCATAATCTCTTCCACTTTTATTTTTCTCTTCTACTCTTAATGCTACTAGCACAACAACTCTCTCACCGCCACACTATGGGTTTATATTGGTGACCCACCTCTGTAATCCCAAAAGAAAAAAAAAGAAAAAAGAAAATATGCCAAATTTAATATTAGTGGTCTAGATTTTTTCAAAGTATGGGCTCATAACACTTAGGTGGTGTTTGATAAAGTTGAAAGCTAAAAATTAAGTATTGAAAATTGAATGCTTAATTTGTTAAACTAAAAACTGTTTGATAAAAATTTAAGTGCTGAATCAAAAATAAGTTGTTTGATATGTATTAAATCAAATTTCAAATTTATTTTTTTCAAATTGTACATTTTAATTTTTATATTGTGATGGTGGTTATGGTGGTGGTGGTGGTGGTGGCAGTGACGGTGGCATAGTGATGGTGGAGGTAGTGATGGTAGTGATAGTAAAATGATCGTGGTGTTTATGGCAATAATGACAATAGTGATGAAAGCGATGGTAATAGTGGTGGTGGTGGTGGTGGCGGCGATGGTGGTAGTGGTAGTGGTGGCATGGCGATGATGGTGGTGGTAGCATGGTAGTGATGGTGGCAGTGGTATGATAGTGATAGTGGTGGTGGCGGCAGTGGCATGATTTGATATTCTTCATTTTTTTTTCTGATTCCATTTATGGGACTGTAGAATTTTTTTTTTTTAATTTTTGAATGCATGTCAAGTCAATGATGGGTGGTGTGCAATATTTTAGATTTTTCTTTCTTTTTTAAGGACCGTTAAATAGTTAGTATTGTTAAAGCACGGTAATTAAAGCATTGTAAGGTTGTGGTTGGTTTATGTAATACAGAGTGGTGTGGAAGAAATAAAAAACAAAATGATGGATAAAAGATCAAGGGTAAATATGGTACTTTAAAAAGAATTATTGCTGACATAAGCAAACATTGTGTGTTGACTTAACAGTTAACTAACCTTGGGAAGGGGATTGTAATTTCCAAAATGTGAGGGGAGAAATTGTATTAGTTGCAAACCTCAAGGGGTGTCAATGTAATTTACCCATGAGGAATAGAAGAGAAATACAGTGAGGGCAAAATTGGTATTTAAAAAAATTAAACGGCTGACATCAGCAAAATTTGTTAGTTGACTTAACAGTCAACTAACTGAGGGGACAATCTGTAATAAAACTTTAAACCTTAAGGAGAAGAATGTAATTTTCAAAAGGTCAAGGGTTTTAACATCATCAAAGCAAACCTCTAGGGGTGTTAGTGTAATTTACCCATAAATAAATGAAATCGAGCAAAGCAACTTCTATGAAGTTTCCTGAAGGTGTTTTGCTCTTTTACTTTTGTTTTTGTTTGAACGGAAATTTGCCACTCCGACTTCTCTCTCTCTATTCTGCTTGGTCTTTTGGATTTGTGCATTTCTCAAAGTCTGTCTTCTCTCTCTCTCTCTATTCTACTTGCCTTTTTGAATTTGTGCATTTCTTAAGGTCCATCTTTATAGCGATCCCGGTTTTACCCCGACCTTCATTGTGTTCCGGACTCGGGTTCCGTGGTTGTATATTGTATCTGTGTCTTGTTTTCCTCCTTTAACTCTTTGAATTTGAGTTTTGGAACTTGTTGGGCATGTTTGGAACAGGTTGGTTGTTATTTGGTCTTGATTGTTGTTGCCCAGATTTTGGCTTCTTCGCTCGAGCGAGCCTTGTGTAATTTGCTCCTTCGCTCGAGCGAGGCTTCTTGCGCTCGAGCGAAGATTGTGAGTCCTTAGGTTTCTTTCCTAGACGCAACATTTCTGGGAAGGTTAAGTGCTTCGCTCGAGCAAGGCTTCTTGCACTCGAGTGAGCGTGTGCGTCTGTAGCAGACCTAAAGCTTTTCATTGTGCACTCGAGCGATGCTTATTGCGCTTGAGCGAAGTCACTCGTTGTGTCTGGTCGCTCGAGCGACAACTCCTTCGCTCGAGCAAAGACCGCGTATATCAGTTCGCAGCAGAGATATTTTACATCACTTTTTGATTCCATTTCTTCTCCAAACCCTAATTTGGTAGCCTCTCTCTCTAAGACTCTCTTTCTCTCTCTCTCTCTCTCTATAAATACTCCTTGATTTAAGCATCTTTCAACCCTAGTCCTTTTGTTAAAGAGGTAGAGCACCTTGGGAGCTCCGTATTGATTTGGGTAGATCGTGGTTTTGGCCTAGTTGAAGTGTCTCCATCTTCTCCTTTGCTCTCCTAACTTTGAGGTAGAGATATTCTACTCTTTAATATGGGTTTTAACCTAGGTATTTGTCATTTTGTATAAATGGTGGAATTTGAAAGATTTTGGTGAAACTAGGGTTTGGGTTTGAATTTTTAAAGAGGGGTTTTCCTTATTTGGCTTCATATATGTAGATGAGGGCTTGATTATGATGTTATATAAAAATAAATGGTGAGATTGGGTCTTGGGATCAATATTTGAGAAAATGGGGAAATTTGCCCTAATTTGGGTTAAATAAATTATTTTGTATAAATAATGAAATTGATATGGGAAATATGACATTGGGAGGATGTGTAAATGAATGGTGTAGTTAGATTTGCTAAATCACTCACCTATGGAAAATTTGATAAATTATATGTTTGATAAAATATTCATATCTGTTTAGAAATATCTATTTTGGGCTATCGGTGGAGGATAGCTATGATTGTTATAGGAACTGCATGAGGATTAGGTGAATTGAAATTAATCATTTGAATTATGTCATTGAATATGACGGTTTAATTTAATTGTTGAATGTGTGACTTGGTTGGTCATTGTATATGACATCACGTTTAAATACATTGTGTATGTATCATTATTTGGGAGGAGATAGGGGATGGACTCTATTGAAAACTAAGTTGGCCGGAGTGTCTAGGGTGAAAGTCCTGAAATCTTATACATATATATATATATATATATATGGGTGTCGGTTCCCTTGGATGTGAATTTCGTAAAATGGCAAGAAAATAGAAGTGTTGGATTGATGAATGTATTAAATTGTGAACCATTGAGTTGTAATCTCATTTTGGTTGATTAGATGATAATGAACTTGGTTAGTAGATTTACCCGAAATGGATGATCGGAAATGAATCGAGATATGGTTATTTACATTGAATGGTCTTGGAAAGAATATATGTTGGTTAAGAATATTGCACATTTATCTGATGCTTATGCCTTAGTTAAATCTCATATATTGTTTTAGCATATCTCTACTGGGCTTTGGCTCACCCTACTTGGGAAACCATTTTCAAGTACAGGTGACATCCCGCCTCCAAGGACATAGCTTGGGAGGTTTAGGGGCTGAAGGCTCCATTTTGTTATTTCATTTTGTGTTAAATTTTTATTTGTTTTCTTATTAAGCTAAGGGCTTTAAGTGTAAAGAGCTTATGACTCTCTTTTGTTGTAACCAAGTTATCTCTTGGAAAGATGTAAGCTTGTAGGGCATTTATTTTGTTGTTATCAATTAGGGTTACATGCTATAGTTTCAAGATGAACATTTATGAAAGTGTAATGCATGTAATCTCTTTTGTAATATAAACTCTGATGAATGAAAAATCTAACATTTCTATTATATTTATAGATCTTATGAATGGTTAATTTATATCATATTTTGAGGGCATTACAATCTTCTCCCCCTCTCTCTAAATCCATGGATACAAAGGACACCTCTACCGAAATCCCGTATGTTCGGCCCGAGTCAGAGACCCAAACTCTCTCTCTCTCTCTTTCTCCGAATCCATGGATCCAAAGGACATCTCCCCCTGAATCTCGTGTGTACTGTTGGAAGTGGAAGGCATCTCTCTTTCTCTCTGTCGCTCTCTCCGAACCCATGGATCCAAAGACATCTCCACCGGAATCCCGTATGTCCGGCCTGAGTCAGAGAGACCAAAACTGTCCGAAGTGGAAGACTGCAAAGACATTCCCACAACTGACTTGTGTTGTGCTGACATAACCTTACTAGCCCAGATATTGGAAGATGCTATTCTGGAAAAGGTATTCTATGAGGTGTTTAAATTTAATGAATCCCTATTATTTCTATTCTTTATTACCAGTTTTAGCAACCAAGTTTTGAATATTAGTAACATTCACAGTTAGTTTTGTAATTTCAGGTGACAAATCACTGAGTCAATTGTGGGAAGATGAAGCTGTACTTTGATGACCCATCGAACACCATGTTGCCGTCCAT
Organism: Camellia japonica; assembly: GCA_030407325.1. Classification (NCBI taxonomy): domain Eukaryota; kingdom Viridiplantae; phylum Streptophyta; class Magnoliopsida; order Ericales; family Theaceae; genus Camellia; species Camellia japonica. The sequence continues at coordinate 3,796 of JAPPVO010005079.1, read as the reverse complement.
GAGATACTATCTCCGGCTTGGTTGTAACCCTGTGGAGCAGCAGTTCGAGCCCCAGAGGCCTTCCATTCGCTTTGAATCCGAGTAAGAACTCTCACACTTATTTTAAATTGACAAATTAATATTGGGTAAATTGCACTTAGCTCCCTAAGCTTCCTGACAAATACAGGACCTCACCTATAGTTTCAATAATTAAAGTAACCTTCTTACTCTTGTCTTACAATGTTAAGATTTTTTCATTATTTGACTACTGTTTACACACTTCACAGAATTGGCCGGATGTCATCAAAACTGAATACTAAAATGCCCATAATGTCCTCAACTGTTCTCAACCCATCTATATATACCAATACCAAATTTTGGTTGGTCGTCCACCCGGACATTCGGAATAGTGCACTTTTTTTTTTCTTTTCTTTTTTTTTGGTTTTGTTTGGTTTGGCAATTACACCCTTTTATTTTATAATATTACTCCAATCAAAATTTTAGTTTACAGTGAGGTGAACACTAGAAGCATAAACAATTAATTAGCCAAACAATAACAAAAAAACATGTTTAGTTCTCTTTTAGAATCACAATTCCAATTAAAAAATTTCAAAACTCATAATCAAACACACAACTCAAAACTCAATTTAAAAATTATTTTCAAAACTCATAACCAAACACACAACTCAAAACTCAATTTAAAATTCTTTTTAAAACTCAAAATTAAACTTTTTTAAAAACTCTATTTTAAAAGAAAAAATTAAAAAAAAATATTTTTTATTTTATTATTTAAATTATGATTTGATTGTGGAGTCATATTTTGAGTTATGAGTTTTGAATTTGGTTTTGAAAAAAGAAAATTTGTTTGGTTATAAGTTTTAAATACTTTATATTTTAAATATTTATTTATTTATTTTAATATGCACCATATTTCATACATTTATGTGCTGTATTTTTTTTAAATATTTTAAATATTTAAAAATATTTAAAATTTTATTTTTTTATTTTAAATATATAATTTTTATTTTTTTATTTTATAAATATGTTTTTAAATATTTTAATTTTTTTTGTTATGTGTCTTGTTTAGTTACGATTTAAGTGTAGAGTTTTGAAAGTAGTGTGAAGTTTTGAATTATTTGTTTGGTTATGAGGTTTGAAAATAATTTTTGAATTGAGTTTTAAGTTATGTGTTTGGTTACGATTTGAATGTGGAGTTATGTTTTGTGTTTAAAATACTAAAATTAAAATATTTACAAAATAAACTAAAATATTGAAAATAAAAAAATTTAAAAATATTGAAATAAAATTTATCTATTTAAAATGAAAAAAAAAAATTCTTAAACATTTTTTAATAGTTGTAAAAAATAAATCCAAAAAAGCAAGGGTAATAAGAGTAATAAATCCTAAAAAATAATTTATAATTTAATTGCTGTATAATATAAACAGAGGGGATAAGGGTATTATCATCTTTTTGTGCTCAAAAGGAAGGGTAATAAGGTCATTTACTATATGCAAGTAACACCGTTTGTTCTAATTTAACAAAATATGGGAATCTAGACAATGTCAGTTAAAGTAAGGGAGGTTTGTGTAATTATTCAAATCACAGGGGAGGTCCCTGTATTTGTCAGAAATCTCAGGGGAGGTGAGTATAATTTACCCATTGATATTTGGTACCTCGTTTGGAACATATTATTTTAATAATTTTTTGATTTTTTACAAAAAAGATATATAAAAAAAAAGTAGAAATAGTGATGTGATAACTTATAGTGACTTTTTAATTTGACGATAGTGATGTGACAATTTATAGTGATTTTTTAACTTTTTTTTGTTAAAATATCTGGTTGTCAAACGAGGCCTAACTAATGGATAGAGTCTATCAACCAAGTTCATTAAATATGCCTTTACCATGATAGTTTTCAAACTAGTGATCCATGGCAAGTATTTGTAACATTGATCAAGTGCTGAACCAAGAATTTGACTCCAACGAGCTACCAATCTTTGCCTTTTTCTTTCACATATTATTTTGATTTATAACTGTAAAACCCAAGTTGTGTGTAGGATTATTTTATTGGATAGATTAGTAATTAAATTAATTTATACGGGTCATTTATTAATATCAAAGAATTATTTATGAGATGGCATTATATTTCCTATTACTTAGATGGGTAATTTTGTAACTTTGAGAAATTAGGTTAATAAGCCCACCTATTGTGGCTTTAAGTCTTGGAAACAAACAAAACAGAGGCTATGAATTGCTCCATAGGCGGCTAGGGTTTGAGAAGGTAAAAGAAAAAAGAAAAGAAAAAAGAGAAGAGATGTTCAAGTGAGGCTGCAATAGGGATTGGAGGCAGCACGTTGGTGATTTTGGGACACCCACTGGTTAAGGTAAAATCTGTCTTTACTGTTAATTATTAAGTTTATGTTGATGAATTTAACAATCAATGCATTAAGGGGATTTGGAAGATCTATAGGTGCCTACTTAGGTTTTGAGAATTGGGTGCAATGTGTAAGCGTAACTTTGGGTGGGTAATAGAAACAATGGAGTTTTGTATCATGGGTAAGGGTGTGTTTGGCTATTGAATTGAGTGGATTGATTTGGTGTTTCTTGGATTTTAAGCATATATATATATATATAATGGGTTCTTGTTGATGTGTGAAAGACATTAAAATATTAATTTATTTGAGGTTCTATTTATTAGGTTTGTGTGATTGAATTGGTGGAACTGGGTGTTGGAGTTAGTGTGGTGGAATATTATTTTTAGCTGTTTGAGGTAAGTAACCCTCTATCACTGTTGGTTCATTTTTATTCCTATCGAATCGTTTAAAATCATAAATATTTATTTATAGCCTTCGTGTTCTCTTAAAATAAAATATGGGTCAAGTATAAAACAATATCGAATATTATTATGAAAATTATTTGAATATTTGGTGAAACTATTCTGAAAATTGTACTAAACGTTTATTCTAAAAATATCGAATGTTTTATTTAAAAGTTGTGTATTGTTTGAATTTTGAACATCACTCTAGTCTGACTATGATTTGGACCCTAGCCAATGGGGGTTATTTATTGGCACAGAAACTAGTTTCTTTTGGGGCTTTACCACCGGCCTATGTGTGGTTCTGGGCCTTGTCACGGGCTAAGTGACCGTAATCATTAAGACTTGGGTTTTGTGAATCAAATCATTGAACTATCTAAATATCGAACCATCGATTTGAACAACGAATTACTTTGAATTATCACATTGGCTTTTCATTTAAAATGTATTGTACATTGTTTATTTTTAGCTATGAAACCATCTTACAAATAATTGTTCATTTATTGAACTGTAGAAAAATTATATTTATTGGTTATCGATTTATTTATTTATTTATTGTATACTTGATCCAGCCAGCAGTGATGGTTGGTTATTTACTAGGCTGTCTAGCTTACCCTTATTTTATTTTTCAGATTCTGAGGAGTAGAGCTGCACGGGGTTTTTACTTGTGGGAGTGCCGAGAGTAGGACTATGATTTAAGTACTTGGATCATTATTATTATTATTATTATTATTAGTGGACTTGGTGGACAATTTCATATGATAAGAATTATCTATTTGTATGGTTTCTAGCATTATGATATTTAAGGATTTAATTTGAGTATTTTACATTGTTGGTTATGTGTTGGACTCTTAGCCTTGCATGCTCACTTAAATGAGTGTGCGGCGTTGTCACGAAGCTTGTGGCGTGACAATTTTATGGTATCAGAGCCAGGTTGTAATTTTAAAGGTTGGTATAGAATAATGGTGAGATTGGGTAGATGTAGGATTGGGAACGCTTAT